>JAUUDZ010241144.1:0-17220 GCA_032361705.1 Panulirus versicolor | reverse complement strand
ATATTTATAATTGTGATTATAGTCTTAATTTCACTTTTCTTACAGATGACAATGGATGAGCGTTATGTGGAAAATATATGGCAGCTGCTTAAAAATGCCATCCAGGAGATCCAGAAAAAGAACAACAGTGGCCTCAGCTTTGAGGAGCTGTACCGAAATGCCTATACTATGGTCCTCCACAAACATGGAGAGAGACTCTACTCGGGCCTCAGGGATGTCGTCACACAGCACTTAGAAAACAAGGTTACCCTTTGTTTGTTGTTGCCAAGTAAATTGACAGTGCAGTAATATTTTCAGCCTCATTTATTTAAATGATAATTATTGTTCATTATAAGACTTTCTCTCTGGTATCTGGTTTGTTGAGAATGCTGTAATGCTCTTTGATTGAGTGAGAAATGTAAAACTTTAGTAATTGTTTTGTAGATTTGTATTTGAAGTCGCTTCCTTCTGTTCATTCATGTATTTAACTGTTGGAAAAAGCATCTATTTGAAGAGTCTTGATATCAGTACTATATTGTACATACTTTATGATTACAGTTAAAGTATTATTCTTTAAACTTATTTCCTTAATTGTTTGATAGGTTCGAGCAGATGTGCTGGCTTCGTTACAAAACAACTTTTTGCAAACTCTAAATCATGCATGGAATGACCACCAAACATCTATGGTGATGATCAGGGACATCCTTATGTATATGGATCGAGTCTACGTTCAACAGAATAACGTCGACAATGTCTATAACTTAGGGCTAATCATTTTTAGAGATCAGGTAAGATTTCTTTATATGTTACAAGATTTTTTTTTTTTTGAATGAATTACTATGATTTGATATGTAATGAGAAATTTTACTGCTTGTTATGAGTTATGACAAGGAAATATGCAACACGTTGTTATAAAGGATAATTTGATTTTTTAGGTTTTGTAAGTAAAAGATTGTTACACAATGGATGTTCAATTATCTTGAGGCTGAAGTTGACATGTTCCAGAATTGGTATTTATTGTGTGAGATAATATTGAAATAAATGAAAAGAAATTTCCCTTTTTCACTTAAAAGTTTGAAATAAGGTCAGTAGGTTTAGAAATTTTGGATTTGTTATTTTTGTTACAGGTTGTACGATACGGTTGCATAAGGGATCATCTACGAGAAACACTTTTGGATATGGTTATGAGGGAGCGCAGAGGTGAAGTAGTGGACAGACTAGCAATTAAGAATGCAGCTCAAATGCTTATAGTGTTAGGCATTGAGTCTCGGGCTGTTTATGAAGAGGATTTTGAAAGACCTTTCCTTGCTCAATCAGCTGAGTTTTATAGGGTTAGTTTCCACATGATTTGTAGACATCTTTAATCAAAATTTTCTCTGTGCTTTATGACTATATAGGTAGAAGATAGATGGAAAGTTATGTGTGTTTTGGAACAAGGAAGTTGATTGCTTGTGAAAGAGAAAAGAGAAGCTTATGGATGGTGTCTGCAGAGAAGTGTAATTGGGAAAGTACAGGAGAAAGCAGCAGGAGGTCAAGATAATGGAAGAAGAGCTGAAAAAGGACAGATATGAGAGTGAATGCATGAAGTGCAGAAACAATGAGAAAATGGTTTGGAAGAAGGTGAGTAGTCTGAGAACAAGAAAACAAATGGGAGAGACAGTTAAGGAAGCAGATAGGGAAGTGATAACAGATAAAGAAGAGGTAAAAAAAAAGATGGCGTAAGTATTTTGAACAAATTCTTGAATATTTTGGATAATGGAGTGGTTGATATGATGTGTTTGGGATGAGGTGGCATGTGGAATGAGACTCCTGGTGTTGAAAAGGGAGGCGTTAGTCAGAGCTCTGTGTGGTATGATATGAGGCAAAGTCGCAGGAGTGGATGGGGCTGCAGTTGAGTTTCTCAAAAAAACATGACAGACTTATTGATTGGTTAGTTGGGTTATTCACTGTTTGTATAACCCAGGATGAAGTGCCCAAGGATGAGTAGAGTGCATATAGGTAACAAAAGTGAATGTTTCAGTTATAGAGGTATTTTTCTGTTGATTATATCTAGTAAGGTGTGCTGAATCTACCACCGCTGCTGTATCATCAGCAAACAACAACTTATTCACTTCACAGGCCCTTACATCCCCGACAGACTCCCAGTCTCATTCTCTCTGAGAGGTCTTGCTCTCACACTGACCCTTGAAACATTCACAAACCATTCTTCGTCCCTCCCCTTGAGCTTTGAGTTACTCAGAACCAGAGCAATCTATGATCCTCATACTTATTACTTCTCCCTTCTTCTCATCCTTTTTACATCCATACACACTCAAACACCCCAGTACTTATTTCTCCCTTCTCATCCTTTTTACATCCATACACATTCAAACACCCCAATACTTATTTTTTTCTTCTTCTCATCCTTTTTACATCCATACACATTCAAACACCCCAGTATGAGCATTTGAGGAGTATGAGCACTCCTCACTTGGCTCCTTATTCAGTTCCAACTTTTAGAAATTGAAGTACAAGGTGAGTAGGGTTTCCGGCTCCTCAGTGCTGCTGCTTTTAGTCTCTTTCTGTGACACAAAGTGAATATGTAAGAATTATTCCTTTTCCTCAGTCCCTGTCATATGTAATTGATTTATGTTTTTTTATGCTTGTTGCTATAGATTTTATGTGATGTTGCAGATGGAGAGTCAAAAGTTTTTAGCAGAGAACAGTGCATCGGTATATATTAAGAGAGTAGAAGCAAGGATAATGGAGGAGGCAGAACGGGCTAAGCATTACCTTGATGAGTCCACAGAAAGACGGATTGTTGAGGTTGTAGAAGAGGAACTTATAAAGAAACATATGAAGACCATTGTTGAGGTATGGTTTCATATGTATATTGACAGGCTTTATGGAAGTTTTTCTCAGCAACTGAGTGTGATTTAATTGCTTAGTAATTTTATGTTAACCATTATACTTAATTGATATGCATGGGTGCAGAAGTTTTATGAAATAAAAGAAGGAATGGAATGCAAACAACAGGAATATTAGATGTGACCTTGTTAATTACAATATCACCTTTAATAGTGGCTAATCAGGTGATAGGACACTTTATTTATTCGTTATATAGCTGAATGAAAGATGATATGGGGGATGAAAGTCCACTTGATAAATGATGTGCTGAAATAATTTTAAGAGTTTATTAATTTACTTTAATTCAAAGATTTTCATAAATTAAAGAATATCATAGCAGTTTACTTATATCCACTTCATTCATTGCTGAAGACTTATCAAAAAGTTGGCTTATATCACTTAAAGTTCTTATACCTTGTGTCATAAACATTTGTTTTACATTTTCAATGAAACTTTACAGATGGAGAACTCTGGAGTTGTACACATGCTCAAGAATAATAAAACAGAAGACTTGGCTTGTATGTATAAACTAATGTCACGTGTGTCAGATGGTTTGCGGGCAGTAGCGGAATGTGTATCTCAGCATCTGAGAGAACAAGGCAAAGCTTTGGTTGCAGAAGAAGAAGGAGGCAAGAATGCTATCACATTTGTACAGGTAAGGATTTTTTTTTATATATATATGCTCGATCACCTTTTCCCACAGAACAAGGTAGCCCCAGGAATAGTCATAGAAACAGCCTCCTTAGCTCACATCCACTTTCTGGCTTTCATTTATAAAGCACTGAAACCACAGCCCCTCCTATCCACTGCTAAACCTCCCAACTTTTCTGTAGTTTTCCTGACTTCTTCATATTCCCTGGTTCATCCCATTGATAGTGTGTCATCTTCCTCATATCACATCACAATAGCTCTCTATCTCATGCATACACTGTGTTATTCTGTTATATTTAAGTTATTTTCTGCCAATTTTGACTGATTTTGGCTTGTATCAGGGTTTTGTTCTACCATTACCTTGAGATCCATTGTCATCATCGATGTGGTTGGTCAAGTAATGGCTTTCCTGAATGATCCCCTTTTCAGCTTGATGGTGTTGATGCTGCTATCATTAAACCCATAATGGTGAGCAGCTGCTGATTTGCCAGACCCATGCTCAAGTTCATTTAGTAATTTAACCTTTTCCTCTAAGTTAAAAGTCTTCCTTACCCACTTGGCAGGGTCATTTGTTTTGGGATACATAGTGGACATTTACGCATAGTGATGACTGGTACACATGGCCACAAAAAAATGTAGAGTTTCCTGGTGATACCTTGCTGACACAGGGGACGGCAATCGGGTCTAGGTGAAAAGAGAATGTACGTTATCTTTTTTCTTTTCCATCATACGCTCTTGCTATTTCCCGTGGAGTGGGGTGGCATTGGGAATGAAGGAAGGTTAGTAACTATGTACATATGTATATATATGTATGTGTATGTATATATACATTTATGCTTATATGTGTCTACGTTTGTGTGAGAGTATGTGTCTGTCTTTGTTTCCTGATGCTACCTCGCTAACGCAGGAAAGGGTTATCAAGTACGAATGAAAAATTATAAGGCTTGTGAATGTTACAAGATGTTATACAGGCATTAATATCCAGGAGTAGATGTAGATGGAGAAAAGCTGAGACAGTGATGATCTTTTGATTGTATGGTAAGATAACTGGAAGTCCAGGAAGGAGATGAATTAGTACTTGGAGATGCTTTCATGTTGTTAAAAAGGTGTCTTGGGTTGATATTTTCATAATTATGATTTTAATCCTAGAAGCCTGGAATTTAGCCCTCAGTAATCATAACCATGATTTCATTTATTTACCAAAGACATTACAAAACTTTCTTTTTCTCTCTTTTTCCATGTATAATTCTTTTATGTTTGATTTGCAGAATTTATTGGATCTGAAGGACCGATTTGACCACTTCCTTCACAACTCTTTCAACAATGATAAGATTTTCAAACAGATGATTGCAGCAGATTTTGAATACTTTCTCAACCTTAACAATAAGTCACCTGAGTACCTGTCATTATTTATCGATGACAAACTCAAGAAAGGTGTCAAAGGCGTAAGTTCCATGCAGGATGTTTATCTGTATTTTCGAAACTGAACAAATCTTGTTGGTTTTGTAGTAGTTAAGAGTACTAAGCACTTAAACTAAATTTACTGGAACCATACTACATGGGGTAGCTGGGAAGACTGATTAACTGTAGGGTCAGGTAGATGTTGTAATGAAAGGGTCCACTTGGTCTGGTATGTTTTGAAAACACTATTTGCTAATGTGAATACTCACTGAGTGGTTGGTAAGCTAAAACTCCGTAATTTAGTTGAGTAATTTCTACATCTCTGCTTATTTAGAGCAGAAGCTTTAGAACAGCATGCAGACATTAAATAATTCATTTTTGCTTGACTAAGCCAAAAAGGTAAACAAGTTTTAGTAACCTAACTGGACATATGTATGTTTCCTTGTCAACATTTCTATTATTATTGTAGATAGTATGCTCTCTGCTATTGATAGCGTAAAGTATATGTGTAAGCAGTTGTTTTTCTCTCTTTTTCTCAAACTGCTTTACCAAGCAGAGTAGGTCCAACCAGCTAAGTTTTTGATCTTTGGAATGTGTTGGATAAGTCTAGGAGATTGCATATGACAGGATAGCTATACTAGTAAGATAGCCTGTACCTTTG
Organism: Panulirus versicolor; assembly: GCA_032361705.1. Lineage (NCBI taxonomy): Eukaryota > Metazoa > Arthropoda > Malacostraca > Decapoda > Palinuridae > Panulirus > Panulirus versicolor. The sequence continues at coordinate 11,642 of JAUUDZ010241144.1, read as the reverse complement.
TCAGCACCATTACTAATGTGTGTACATATGAATCTTTCTTTGTATGAAAATGTAACTTGTTTATTCAAATTATGTATAGTATGGGAACCAACCTGGAAATTTGGAAAAGGAGTATACAATGAAGGAGTTAGGCTTTAACATTAGTGTACAGATCCTGCTTTGTTTGAGAATGTGCCAGGCACAGTTAAAAGAAAATCATAGATATCACAAAGGATAAATCTTTAATAAGGAAGGATAACTTTTGAAGGAAACTTTGTGAGTAATGTATATTCCAAGGTATTTATTTCTTTTAGTTGATATTAGCTTCATTTAGACTCTGGTCTGTTTTCACAAATCTTATTTGATTATCATATTAGTTTGCAGAAGGAGAAAGGAAAAATTGAGTATACTTTACAGGAAATGTATGATGTGCTTTTAACATACTGGACGTAGGTTAAGGATATGTATGAGTGAACTAAGAGGTTCTGTGCACCTGATCCCACCATGGAAATGGGAGTGGAGTAAATAACTTTAGAAAATAACTTGATTTTTTTCTTATTACTATTTTTACAGATGACTGAAGCAGAGATAGAAGTGGTGTTAGACAAGACAATGGTGCTTTTCCGATTTTTACAAGAGAAAGATGTTTTTGAACGTTATTACAAGCAGCACCTAGCGAAACGTCTCCTTCTTCAGAAATCTGTCTCAGAAGACTCAGAAAAGACAATGATTTCAAAGTTAAAAACAGAGTGTGGGTGCCAGTTCACTTCAAAACTTGAGGGCATGTTCAAGGATGTAACTATATCAAATACCATCAATGAAGAATTTAAGCAACGAGTCAACAGTGCTGGGGTATGGCATGTGAATTTAAACATACTGTTGATATAAGGGATCAGGCTGTGTTCTTTGCATGCATTGAGTATCACAGTTGGTTTTCAGGGAGTTGATTTCTCATTGAGCTGTTCTATTTTCAACTAATATATTGTGTATTTGATATTGGTAGTACATAAATGGAGTACTTAATTGGCTGAATATTTTTAGTTTACTATTAGAATTTTCAGGAAATATTTTTATATAGGTGAAAAGTAGATAAGCTAAAACATATTATATTACAAAGCTGCATAAAGAGTGAAAGACATTTAGATGGAAAAAATTAAGTAAGAAGAGGAAGCATGCTAAGGTGATATTTATGATACTGATATTTGCATTAGTTGAGGAAAAATATGCTTCTTGAAGAACTGTTTACAAGGCAGAGTAGTAATGAATTAGTTATTTATCTGCTTGGTGATAGTGAATGTGAATGAATTTAGGCAAGGATTAAACTCCCATGGTGTAGCAGTTAGCGTTCCTGGGTCAAGGGCATAGGTTTGAATCCTGGTGACTGCAGTTGGTCCATAGTCAACCAAGCTGCTCAGTCTAAATCAGTCTCTCTTTACTCATCTTACATATATCCAAATCATTTCAGCACACCCCCATTATCTATCTATGTCTTTATCTATCTATCTATCTATATCTCTGATGCCTGTTCCCTTCAGGAACTCTTTCAAAAGGATGGCCACAGCTGGAGAGTCTCAGTCATGCTCTATTAGTAATCAAAGGTTAACAGATACTGTAAGGGAGTGTATACTTGATGGATCTAATATCAGAAAACATTGAGAACAGCAGTAACTCTCTACCACTTGGGATTGATTCAGCTTGAGCACCCTTAAAGATACAGGAAATTATTTTAGATAGATTAGTAGAATCCTCATCATTAACTTTAGCAGTGTATTAATTACACATTATGACTTGAGAAAACAAGTGCTTGTACAGGAGTAAAGCAGTTTTTATTTAGGATATCTTTGATTATTTACTTATTCATTTTTCTTTTCTTTCCCCAGACAAATTTATGTGGCGTTGACATCTATGTACGAGTCTTAACAACCGGCTATTGGCCCACACAGTCAGCTAATTTGAAAGCCAATATTCCTATGGCCCCAAGAAGTGCCTTTGAGGCCTTCCGGAGATTCTACCTCAACAAACACAGCGGCAGACAACTTACTCTTCAACCACAGCTGGGGTTAGTTTTTCTTTGTGGTCGGTTAATCTGGTAGTGTCCATCCACTAATTCTTACATTTCAGATATGGTTTGTAGTGTTTATAGCAATACCTTTCTCTTGTATTCATTGGAGGATGGTTTATGCAGAATCTAGCTGAAACTTGAAGGTCTGTAGTATTCCCAGACTCATGGAAGGAGTTATTGTTTTGTTTGCATGTACCTATATATTCATCTGTATTTATTTTAAGAGCGATACTCAAAGACCACCAATTGTATGATAGTGAAATGTGGCATAAGGCTGATAGTACATGATGGGTTTTGTACAGAAATTTAATTACACAGAATTTCACAGAATCTTTCACCATATTGCCCTGGGTCCTGGCTGTTCAACTTCATTTTCCCATTTATGTTACCGTACCATAGGAACTGTTGAGGTTTGTGTAATTTCCATTATTACATCTCTTCAAGCCCTGTCTCATCTCTGCTCTTTGATCACCTCTTTTTATCAAATAAGCAAAGTCAAACATTAGATGATCACTTTATCCATTTGGTATTTTATATATATTTTCAGTATCAAATATCAAATGCGTCTACCTACTACTTCTGTCTATTGCTCCTCCCATTTTGCCAAAAGGCAAGGGCAAGCATACAGCATTCACTGCAGAAAAATATAGAATTAGGGAGAATGAGTTGTATGAGTTAGTGGTGTCAAATGTTATGTGTGACAAGGAGAGATTGTATGTTTATAGACAGGATGCCAGCAGTCCTTAGGTGGGTGTGGCAGAAAGAGAAGACAGCTATCTAGGTTATAGAAGTGCAGCTTGGCAACCACTGAAGTGCTAGCTCACTACCTTCTGTCACTGATCCTCATGATACCCAAGGGATAGTACTGGTAATTTACCTCCTTGGTCACAGTGGCTACTTATTAACTGCTACCATTTTTTTTTAACCTTTTCCATGTAGGACATGGCTTTCACAGGTGTGCCCATTCCATGCAGGACACTCCTTTTTTTCATTTGAACTCGGCACTTTTAAAAGTATGTGGGAAGATTAGATCTAATGATGATGGTGTGTTTGAGCTGGAGTGTGTGTGTTTGTGTGTGTGTGTGTGTGTGTGGTGTGTGTGTGTGTGTGCATTTGTGGAATGAGTTCCAGCAGCCCACATGCAAGTGAGACAGTAAGAAAAGACAGCAACCAAGGCTAAGGAGGGGAATGTGACAGCAATGCAGTACTGGTTCACAGAACCCCTTCACTCTCCATCCCAATAACCAGGTTGTAATACTTTCTAGTCATTGGCTGCTTAACACCTGCTACCACTGACATTAGGGAGTACCATGTCTTCTTGTTACAAATATTTGCTAATTGGCCCTCATGTGATACATACTTTGGACACTTAGTTTGTCATATTTGAAGCGTGAGCATGTAAAAACATTTAATGGTAGATAGCCTTGTGACATGACACATTTAAGGCTGTTCTAGCAGAATGTTTTTTTTTTCTGGAAAGTTTGGGCTTTTAATTTTAAATCTTGCATTATGTTGGTAGTTAAGTATATGCTTCAACTTGGGATGGGATTACATTCATGAACAACTTGTCATATGTTGAAAAATCTGAAGTCAAGCAATTGAAGCATATGTTATAAAGGGGTTTATCATCCTAAATTTGATATTTCCCCTTCTGACTCTTAAAAATGGACTTTACCAGAAACAGGTTATCACTAATGTAACCATGCTCTGTTTTGATGTAACTGAGTTAATATTTAATTAACAAATGGAAAAAGGTACTGGAATGTGGTGATAAGGATTTATGGTGGTAGTGAAGTGAAATAGGGTAGAGAGAGAGAGAGAGAGCAGGGCAGTAGGGTTGTCTACATCATCCCCTGAATTATCTGATTTGGGAATTGTTGCCATATCACAGGTAATGCAGATTTTTAATAGACATCAACAAAAAAGTTGGTGATGAGAGCTGGAGGTGATTGGAGAGTGGAATGAAGGGCGATGAGAGCTTAAGGTGATAGTGGAGGATGAAGGCTACTGGAAAGGAGAGGTAGGGGAAACATATGTGTCTGCATTATGCCCTGAATCATCTGATTCATCAGCTGTTTGAGCTGGAGATGGAGAAGTTTTATTAGGCCCTTTGAAAAGGTCGAATGTTTAGCTGTGCGACTTTTCTCTCTTTCTCAGTAACTCCCCATGAATTCTTGTGAAAGATTTTCAAGCCATTTAGAAAACACTAAGGCACATTTATAGTTGAGGTTAAGATTATTTAGGAAGGGCTCCAGCCATGCGTAAGTGGTCAAAATTTTGTGCTGACCACATGGCTGTAAACTGGTGTTTGGTATGGGTTGTTTCACCTTCACATTCCTCATGGAGTTTTTCTGCCTCCAGCTATGAGTTCATCATTGGTTAAGTCTTCAGACTGTGACTCAAGCTACTCAGCCATATCTCAAGCAATTTCTTTTAAGTCATTTGTTTTCTGGGCCTTAGGTATTGTTAAAATACTCATGCCCAAAAACATGCACACACTCAAGCCATGACTTTCCTCAGACACCATTCATGGTTGTGGATTCACTTTCTCGCTTGACTTGGTGCTGTTTTCAACTATCTGATTGAAGGCTTATCTTCTCTATCTTAATGTTTGAAGAGTTGGTGGAATTTCCTCCTCATATGATGTATGCCTTGAAGGTAGCATTTATGCCTTGAGCCATGGGCTGAAGCAAGGAACTTTTTTTTTTTTCAAGAAGGAATTCCACCTAAACATTTGGATTTATCTCAGCCAGGTTTTCAGGATGGCCTGGTGCATTATGAAGAATAATTAGCCCATTATTGGTTTGATTTTTGATGGCACATTATTGCTTTACAGCTGGACAGGACAACCCAGTAAACTGGTCTATGAAAATTTCTTATGGTGTCTCAAACCGTGATGCTTGACTGCCAGATCATAGGTAATGCTAATTTTACTTAACCCCTCATAGCCCAGAGATTTGGAAATTTGCAAAGTAAAACACTGCTTTTCTTCCCGATAGCAGCATCACGAAACCTGTGGCTACTTTTAATCCTGGATCATTCTTTTCTTCCTTACTGATGAATGTTTGAGCTGGCATTTTCTTCCAGAATTGCCTTGTTTCATGCATGTTAAGAACTTGCTCAGAGTGTAATCTCTCTTTCCAATAATTTCCATTAAATGCTTTCTTTACCACTGTGTTACCTCCATATCAGTATTGGTGGCTTTGCCACATATATGGGTGTTTTGGAAACTGTGCTATCTTGTCTTCCTATCTTCCTTTTTCAAGTCATTATATGATGACTTCCCCTTCTCCAAGATAATCAATATATACATGGGTGTGTTCTTATTTTGGTGCTCAGTCCACATGCTCCTCTTCCAACTCAATAGCAAAACACTTACAGGAACACCAGACAAAGAATGTGACCTTATTTTCACAAATAGTGGTCACATTAGTGAGCAAGTTTCATGGACTTCTGAAGCACCTATGATTTTGCTTCAAGAGTGATGGCCTTACAACTTTTACCCTCCTGTGCTTAATTTGGAATCATCAGATAATGGGGGTACAGTATAGCATGGCATGCATTAGATCTCTCGTTTACAAGCAAACTGCTTGTGATTGAGATATATTTTGTTAGTCAGTGGGATGTGAATCAAATAGTATTTTGTCATGACATAGTTAAAATGTGCATGATAAGTACACAAATGTTGTAAAGTATACTAACTCATGAATGGCAAATGTGTATGAATATGATAAATATTAAAAAACTACGTAACGTATTAAAAATATAAAGGTAACAAAGAATGAATCATATCATAGACTTGGCTATTTTTATAAGTTTCTGATTATTAACAACCCTTCAAAGCTCCTGTAGTTTAACTTAATGAGTGATAGCCTTATTCCCTGTGCTGCCCTGAGGATCTTTAACACACTTTCTGGACAAATAGAAATGTTTACACTGACATTACTTTCAATGTGGTAAATAATAGGGAAGCAGTGACCACAGATGATGGCAGTTTGTCAGTTGGTTGGATTTGAATAAACTGTATTTTGCCATATCATAAAAATATGCATTAAGTACTGAAATATAGTGATATGGTTGAGTAGTGGGATGAGTTGAGTTATCTGTGTAAGAGAAAGGAGAAGTATACAAGCACTACTGCAGGGAAGGAATATGAATGATTTGGATGTATGCAAGAGGAAGCAGCAGGAGGTGAAGAGGAAGTTGCAGGGGCTGAAAAAGAGGGCAAATGAGAGTTGGAGTCAGAGAGTGCCAGCAAACTTCAAAAAGAATAAGAAAAGGTTTGACAGGAGGAGAATGATATGAGGAGAACAAGACAACAAATGGGAGAGTCATTGCAAGTGGTTTGTTGAAGAGAAGAGGTGTTGAATGCCCTGCAAAAGATAAAGTGTGGCAAGGTAGCAGAGTGAATGGGGTTACAGATGAATATTTCAAAAAATGGAGTGACTATTGTTGATTGCATGGTTAGGAATTTTGTATACATGGTTTAAGGTGAGGAGCCTGAAGATTGTTTGAATGGATTTGTGATGTCTGTATAATGCAAGGTAAACAAAAGTGAATGTTTGATTACAGTGGTATAAGGTTATTGAGTATACCTGGTAAGTTGTACAAGAGAGTGATGATTGAGATGGTGGAATGCACAGCGCATCAGCTTGGGGGGGAAACAATTTGGCTTCATGAGTGGTAGAGGATATATGGATCAGAAGTTTGCTTTGAAGAATCAGTGTGAGGAGTACTTAAAGAGAGAAAGATTTCTGTGGTACTTATGGATCTGGAGAATGCATTGATAGAGATACCTTTTGGGAGGTGTAACAAATTGTGATATAGGAGGAAAGCTATGAAAAGAATTGAGAAATTTCTGTCAAGAGAGTAAGGTGTATGCACGAGTGGAAATGGAAGAGGTCAAGTGGCTTCAGGTGAAGTTAGGTCTGCATCAGAGGTGTATGATATCACTATGGCTGTTTAATCCATTTATGGATGGGAAGGTAAGAGAGGTAAATGAAAGGGTCTGAGAGAGAGGATAGCTTGTAATGTGTTGGGGGTGGGTGCGTAGGACATGAGTCTGTTGCTGGTTACTGACACCACAGTAGTGGCAGACTTGATTAAGAAATTGAGGAAGCTGGCATCTGAATTGGGAAGAGTGTCTGAAAGGAGAAAGTTTAGAGTTCATGTGAAAAAGTTTAAGGGTATAAAGTTTTATAGTAGCAACAGATTGAATGGGGAGAACCTGGAGGAAGTGGAGTGTTTTTGATACTTGGGAGTGAACATAGCAGGGAATGGAACCGTGGAAATTGAGGTCAGCCATAGGGTGGGTAAGGGGGCGAAAGTCCTGGGTGCACTTAGGAATGTGTGGAAAGAAAGGTCATTGTCGATGAGGGCAAAGGTGTTTTGAGGGTAAAGAAATTCCGACAGTGTCATAAGGATGCGAATCATGAGCCCTGGGTGAACAAGTACGGAAGAGAGTGGATATGGGATGGAGTGGAAGATGGCCTGAGGATGCAAGAGGGTGTGAGGCATGCAAGGGATAGAGCAAACTGGAGCGATGTGGTATACAGAAACAAATTACTACAATTATGACAGTCTTAGTTATAACAGTAAAAGCAAATTGGATACTTCAGCTTTGCAGTTCTATTCCTTAAGTTAATTTGATAGTCTATTAGAACCTACTGTTTATCTACGAGACAATATCACCTTGCGTGTCCTTGAGTGTTTTACGTCACACTCAATCATACTGGTGTTGACCAGGGCATCAGCTCCAACCACTGATGTATCTTTGTGTTTTCCTTAAACTTACGTATGTGCTACTATCTCCTCTGTGTATGTGTGTAAACCTGATGATAAGGCCACTGCTTTTATCTCTACCTTATCCTAGCTTTCCGAACATGACGGATCGGGTTAGATTGCCCAGGCCCTGATGCAAGTGTTGTTGGCCGAGCTACAGATGAGACCTTAGTAGTACAGGCAATCAAAAAAGTTGCAACACTGCTTTGTGCACATGAAGTGAACAGCTTTTGGTGTTCAACACATCACAGATTTCAAAACCATATATTGACCTTGTGTTTCCTTCCACACATTCTATTTACTCATTGTTTTATATTGCTATTTTTGCTATTACAAAAAAAAAAGAAACTTTATTGCTCATGTTTAGAAGGCCTAATAATTCAATGAAGTAATTGCCTGACTCATATTTTTCCATCTTGTTGATCCATTGTTTTGTTTTATATCCCAACATTTTCCATTTCATTAACAATGATCTATGTCGACTTGTTCTAAAGTGTTCTTCAAGGTCATGGCTGTTCATTTTGTTCAGATGTTCCTCCTCAAAGAACCTTTTCTTACTATGAGGGGGTGACCCTTCATCAGATATACTTGAAAATATTCCTAGACACCATCATATTTCGAGACTGTGTTAACTCCCTCATGCCTCCTTCTATGACCTGGATCCTCATGCCTCCTTCTATGACCTGGATTGACCTCTTGACCTTGGCCTTCTACCTGTGACCTCCCTCGTCCCAGGCTCCTGCTGGTCAGGGGCGAGTAGGGGGCGCCGGGGGTGGAGGACCCCCACCACCACAGGAAGGGAGTGGTTCAGGGCAGCAAGCTGCGTCCAAAGGTGGGGACCACTTCCTCACTGTGGTCAGAACCATCGAGAGAATCGTAAATCAAAACAACTTTGATGACATTATCTACGGTAAGTTCCTGGCGACCATCTTTGATGGCTCAGACTGGGGTGTCTAAATGTGTATGGATGTAACCAAGATGAGAAAAAAATGAGAGATAGGTAGTTTGTTTGAGGAAAGGAACCTGGATGTTTTGGCGCTGAGTGAAACGAAACTCAAGGGTAAAGGGGAAGAGTGGTTTGGGAATGTCTTGGGAGTAAAGTCAATGGTTAGTGAGAGGACAAGAGCTAAGGAAGGAGTAGCACTGCTCCTGAAGCATGAGTGGTGGGAGTTTGTGATAAGAGTATAAGGAATAGATTAATGTGGGTAAAAGTGAAAGTGGACAGCGGGAGATGGGTGATTATCACTGTGTAACACAATTTTTGTTCCAGGATATTCAATTGTTATTTCCTAATTGCTTCCACGTAAAAAGTGGAGATAAAAAGGCAATCATTTTCTTCAGACTTTGCTTTTGTGAGAACATTAATGTTTGGAAAATTTACCTATTTCCAATTGGACAACTGGCGAATTTGCACATTCCTAACCACATATAGTAAACACAAAAACAACAAAATATTGATCAAAATCATCATCTATTGACACTAATGTTAAACGATAGTGATCACAAAAGATTTAGAAGTGAGTAATTAGTTCTTCGAGATTTACGATTGTCCCGTAAATCATTTTCACGAACCAGACCCCAAATATGATTTGCCATCATGTTATATGTTCCTTGATAACATTGTCCAAAGTCCAGTACATCCTGGTGGAAGCGTTCACCTTGCTCCTCCCAACACGCCTCCATGTTCTCCTTAAATTTGTCAAAATAAGCGTCAAGGATATGGACTTTGAGGGACATTCTGCAGCCCATTATGCCATAGTTCTTCTCCATAGTCTTACCAACCAAGTCCACATAGTAGTGTTCTACCTCAGGAAACCCCGAACCACTACGACAATGTTGTTCCAATCTGCTTTCTCCTTCCCTAGTGAACATCTTGGTGGAATTCCTTGTACTCCAGGATCTTCTTTGGGAGGGATTCGACGAAGACACCGCCTTTGATCTTTTTGCCCCTGACAGCTTAGGGAAGAAATCTTGGGAACAAAAAGAATGTGGTTGAGAGAGAGCAGAAGATGGTGCATTGAAATGATCCACACATCCTCTACCACTTCTGAAACCACACTGTTCTTCCCCAATCTGATGCTCTGTACATGCCTTCACCCTCTCAATCAATACCCTCCCATATAATTTACCAGGAATACTCAACAAACTTATACCTCTGTAATTTGAGCACTCACTCTTATCACCTTTGCCTTTGTACAATGGCACTATGTAAGCATTCCGCCTATCCTAAGGTACCTCACCCTGTGTCATATTTACATTAAATAACCTTGCCAACCAGTCAACAATACATTCACCCCCTTTTTTAATAAATTCCGCTGCAATACCTTCCAAACCCGCTGCCTTGTTGGCTTTCATCTTCCGCAAAGGTTTTACTACCTCATCTCTGTTTACCAAATCATTTTCCCTGACCCTCTCACTTTGCACACCACCACGACCAAAACACCCTATATCTGCCACTCTATCCTCAAACACATTGAACAAACCTTCAAAATACTCTCTCCATTTCCTTCTGACATCACTATTACTTTTTATCACCTCTCCATTAGCCGCCTTCACTGATGTTTCCGTTTATTCCCTTGTCTTACCCACTTATTTACCTTCTTCTAAGACATCTTTTTATTCTCCCTAAAATTTAATGATACTCTCTCACCCCAACTCTCATTTGCCCTCTATTTCATCTCTTGCACCGTTCTCTTGACCTCCTGCCTCTTTCTTTTATACATCTCCCGGTCATTTGCATTATTTCCCTGCAAAAATCGTCTAGATGCCTCTCTCTTCTCTTTCACTAATAATCTTACTTCTTCAACCCACCACTCACTACCCTTTCTATTCTGCCCACCTCCCACGGTTCTCATGCCACAAGCATCTTCCGCGCAAGCCATCATTGCTTCCCTAGATACATCCGATTCCTCCCCCACTCCCCTTACGTGCTTTGTTCTTCCCTTTTTCTATTCTGTACTTAGTCTCTCCTGGTACTTCCTCACACAAGTCTCCTTCACCCCAACATTCACTCTTCTTTTCTGAAAACCTCTCCATATCTTCAGCTTCGCCTCCACAAGACAATGATCAGACATCCCTCCAGTTGCAACTCTCAGCACATTAACATCCAAAAGGCTCTCTTTCGTGCGCCTATCAATAAACACCAAATCCAATAACACTCTCTGGCCATTTCTCCTGCTTACATACGTATACTTATGTATATCTCTCTTTTTAATCTAGGTATTCCTAATCACCAGTGCTTTTTCAGCAAATAAATCAACAAGCTCTTCACCATTTGCATTTACAACAATGAACACCCCATTCACACCAATTTTTCCCTCAACTGCCACATTACTCAATTTTGCCATCAAATCACCCATGACTATAACCCGGTCTCGTACATCAAAACTACTAACACACTCACTTTGCTACTCCCAAAACACTTGCCTCTCATGATCTTTCTTCTCATGCTAAGGCCCATATGCATCAATAATCACATATTTCTCTCCATCCACTATCAGTTTTACTCATATCAATCTAGAGTTTACTATCTTACACTCTATCACTTACTCCCACCACTCCTGTTTCAGGAGTAGTGCTACTCCTTCCCTTCCACTTGTCCTCTCACTAACCCCTGACTTTACTCCCAAGACATTACCAAGGCACTCTTCCCCTTTACCCTTGAGAATATATATATATATTCTCAGACGAATCAGCCACCAGCGCTGTATCATCAGCGAACAACAACTGACTCACTTCCCAATCTCTCTCATCCACAAAAGACTGCATACTTGCCCCTCTTTCCAAAACTCTTGCATTCACCTCCCTAACAACCCCATCC
>JAUUDZ010241143.1:0-29748 GCA_032361705.1 Panulirus versicolor | reverse complement strand
CACACACACACACACACACACACACAAGATGGAATAATGACGGGGGACCAGGAGCAAAACCCATGCTGCACAGGAACTTGCGAGACAAAAGTCAGCAAGTAAATAAGACACAAATTCCGAGTCTAGATCAACAAGGTGGGAGCCGAACCTTCTGATGAATGTTGATCATAATGCAAGCTGGTCCAAAGCAATCTGAAGGCAGATCATGCCTGAAGATGGCAAACCTCTCATGATGCGGGGTTTTAATTGTACACAAATGATGCATCCATTTGGAGGGAGAGACACAAAGAGGTTTAAAATCTTATTTCAGATTCTTATATGTTAAAAAAAAAAAAAAATCCTGTAAAAAACAACAACAATACCCATGAGAACACTTTAGTCTAAGAGTGGAATTAAGACCTTAGCGAAGCTGGGAGAATGGACTGCAAGCCGCCTGCTACCTGCTATTGACGGGCTAGGTGACGTTACGGCCCTACAGGAGTAAGAGCAATTGATCAAGATATATTGACCCTCAGCCCGCAGGACAAACACAGCCGTGATGGTATGTTTGGCCCCTTACCACCACCCACCACCACCACCCATTACCATAATAAATGTACGTGACGAACGTTCACCCCACACTTGTCCCACCCCACGTAACAATTTGCCTCACCCACCCTCTCATGGAACATTAGGACAGGGAGAAGCTGAAGGCACAGTGCCTGGCGGGTGTTGGGCTTCAACTCTGCACCATGGTCTTGAAAATGTACATGCACATGCTGGCCCTGAAACAGTACATCCTGGAATTGAAGCTGTACTTCCTAGCCCTGAAACAGTACATCCTGGCCTTGAAACTGTACATCCTGGCCTTGAAACTGTACTTCCTGGCCTTGAAACTGTACTTCTCGGCCTTGGAACTGTACTTCCTGGCCTTGAAACTGTACATCCTGGCCTTGAAACTTGATATGCTCACCTCGAAACTTGACATGAATTCATTACTTGTTGGCCTTGACACTACACATACTCTCCTCGAAACTACACATGCACGTCTCTAAACTTTACATAATGGCCGAAGATAATTAAATGGTGGCCTCTAAATCTTACATGCTGGCCTTATTTATTACCTTACAGCTTTGAAGAAAAAACTATACATGGTGACCTCAAAACTATACACATGCTGACCTTGAACTATGCATGCATGGCCTTGAATCTTTTACCATGGTGGCTCTGACACTATATAACTACATGCTGGATTTCACAACAGTACATACAGACCTCGAAACTTCACACAGCGGCCTGAAAACTTCCCATGCCAGTCTCGAAACTTTACATCCTGGACTCTAACACTTTACATGGTAGCCTTAAAACTTGACATGCTGTCCTCAAAACTTTATAGACATACTACAAACTTGATATATTGGCCTCGAAACTTTGTGTCAAAACTTTACATATTGGCCTCGAATTATCAGACATTTGTCTCGAAGCTATGCATACTGGCCTCAGAACCTGATATGCTGGCCGCGAAACGACCCAATGGTCTGTTGCTGTATTCATTCTTCTCTCTCTCTCATCGTCTGGCAACCCATACGTCCACAACAATGTACTAACATTCCCAACCAGTGATGCCTTGTCGTAAGCGCACTGTGCTACACCACTACTGCTACCTTAACTACGACGAGACTTACCTGTGCTCTACAATGAAGGCATGTAGGCCGAGTATCTTCTTCAAGCGTTCTCTGGCACAAGTAGACCCACAGAACTGGAGGTGAAAAGAAAATGCTCGTCTTAAATAAAAAAATAATTCCTCATCATTCAGTTAAGCACGCACAAAATTATTCCTTCCTCTTCAGCTTCGTAAACAATGGATGAATGAGTGAGTATATAAACTAGGAGAGACAGCTACGCTGTTTGCTCAAGCATTGAGCGAATCATATGCTTTTTATTTCTAAATTCTCAAGTTCAAAATTCTTTAATCTTAGGACACCTGTATAGGAGCTAGACATACGCTCTCCTCACATCCTGAGGTATGTGGTGTACGAATAATACGACCCACAACCAGGCCTTAACTATCCCGGCACGGTACAACCACCGATCCCTCACTATGCAGCACTAATCACTCATTCATCCCTCACTATCTAGGCACTAATCACCTACCAACCCCTCGTTCCCTTGGGCAATTTCCTTTCTATTGGCACTTCCCCGGAAACTGAACAACCAATCAGCTATGGGGCTATAGCCACCACTCATCCCGAACTACCCGGGAGGCGATGATATCGAACTGGGAAGCGATGAAATGTTTCCCCACACACAAGATACGTCTCCTAGAAGACGATGTAGTGTGGGATGTGTACACGATGGGCCCTATCTGTGCATGGCTCTGCTATATGCAGACCGAACACTCTGCATCTCAGGAACTGGGTGTGTACTGGGCGTGTTAGCGGGTCTCCTAAAAGGTCTTTGGTCTTGACATTAATGAATGACACACTACAACCAGCACCATAAATGAAGCCAACAAAGGTTCAAGTTCATAATTAGTGCAAATTAATTGTCAACACTACATCGATCTGCATGGCTCATTCTTAATACTAAAGTCTCCTGAATACATCACAATGAATTTGAAAGACATGAAATCCCTTAAATAAAAGAAATAGTTCATGGGTAAAAAGTAGTATTATATCATATATATATCGTGAATAAAAAATTAATACCTATATGGCAAGTGTTTTATTCTACTTACCTTAATGGGAATATTATGACATTCAGTGTACACATCAGAGCCTGGGACACATTACTGGGATCAATGGATCAATGATATTTACCTGTCCCTCCCTCCCTACCTCATTACTGCCACCACTCACTCCACGTTAGGATCTCTTACACCCCACCAGCAGCAGGAGGGAATCCAGGCGTCACTCATCGACACCAGTCACTAACAAAGTGTCCAGGGAGAGGGGAGCCTTCCCTCCGACGCCACGTCCACAACGTCTGTCTTTCAGAGCGAGGGGAGAGCAAAGGTGGTTCCCAGGCACGACTGGCCGGCTCTCTGGTCTGTGGAGTCGCCCACGCTGTAAAGATTCAACAAGCTATCTCGCCAACCATCAGTAACAAAGGTCTTCGAACTCCACTCTTCGAGCTTACAATGAAGTTCTCCAGCGGCCACACCGTGTTGGTGGCTGTGGTGTTGGTAATATCAAGTATGTTCCCATGTGTCTCTATGTATCTGCACATGTAAAGTGCTTATTGTTTTATCACATTCTTCGTGGCATCTATGGTGTAACTCTTTGAAGCACTGACTGTATGTTTGAATTATCATACGTCTCCCTCACATTCTCTACAGCAAAAAGCTCGCCACTTTCCAGCACTTTCGTACTCCTTAGTCGTTAGCGGATTGTAGGAATTTATTTGTCTCTCCTACAGCCACTGTCTCTTCAGTATCGTTTCCTATCAAACCGTGTGTGTATGTGTGTGTGTGTGTGTGTGTAATTACCCATTTGTATTCATCCAATTCAACATAATGGGAAGAAACGTCTACGCTTGGGAGACCCATCCTTTCCGTTATCTTCGCTATCATATAACTCTTTAAACTTTCATTTACTGTGTGCAGTGAGTTTCATGGTCTGCCTTAGTTCGTTCATCCACAACTCTACGATAGTTGTAATTCTTTTTGCATTCTTTTTTTATTTCAGTATTATTAAGAAACTCATTAATACATCCAGAACCATGGTCCCTTCTCCCACCCTGTGACTCATCGCTGTTCCGTATGGTTCCCCTTGTTGCCATACCCACTCCCATGTACCTAAAGCACCCCACTTCCTCCTGGTCCTCTAAATTCAAACTTATTCTCAAACCATCCTGTCTCATCTTCTGTACTGCCCGACTTTTGTTCACATCAACTTTCTTTCACATCCTCTCTTAAACTCTGTCACCAGCTTCTGTAGTTTCTCTCTGAAGTCTGCCACCAGAGCCATGGCATCTGCAAAAACCAATTCATTCACCACCCATACCCCTACCCCAAGCATAAGACTAGAAGGGCATAGGTAAGAGTTCTTTAAGTTAATTTGGAAATAATAGCGTAATAAAGTAACAAGAGTCTTTTCTTTTGGGTCAGCATGGTGGTCTTGTGGCAAAGAGCTGTTGGTATATGACCTTCTGCCCGATGGAGAGCTGGCCAGTGACACTCGTTTGCAAGTGGTGGCACTGCACCAACTGTTGGCCAAACTCTCCAACCAGGGCAACCTCCAGCCCCATCTGCTGGATTCTCTTATCTACCCGACTTGCCCTGCTGGGGAGGTAGCATGTAAACAGCCACATGAGACATTCAGGGACCCAACAATGTGCCCTGAGGAACTACTGAAACAAGCCAGCCTAGACTCCTTCACTCTCTGCCTGTGGTTTAACATATCATATGTAAAGGGACTCTCCTCACTGCTCAGCTACTCTGTCAGCGAGACTTACGACAATGCCCTCTTCATCGGTAACTACTGCAGTGCCGCTCTTGCCATGTCTGTTTTATTTATCATTTATCCATGCAACGCAGTCACTGGGGTGTTAGGTGGTATCTCCGTGATATTATATTCAAGTCCACTTAACTCATTAAAATTTTGATGTCAACAATTTATGGGGAAGATTCCAATAAAAATCATATAACTATATATCACATATCAAAAAGACTAAGATAGATACATAGATAATGAAAGTATGACTAGGTTACTTGATGTTATACAAACTGTAGTGGTTGTGAGATTTTAGGTTGCTGCAAAATCGTGAACTGTCCTAATGCATCCAATCCCCGAGATATAAGTACTAGAAACTCGTATTCAAGTATTTACCACTATCTGTATTACTCCAGGGACAACATTCCGCAAGCTCGTAGTCTCATATATGAACAACAAAGTACTACATGAAGAGCTGCAGGCAGTAGAGCCTCAGCGGTGGCACCTGGTCTGCCTGCGGCGGGATGGTCGTACACAAAAACTTGGCTTTTTTCTGGACGGCCTGGAACTTCTGAGTCAAGACACACCTGGATATCTCCCCCTCAATGGCACACTAGTTCTTGGTAGTGGCTGGAACTCCTTCACTGACAGTTATCCAGTTTCACAGCCCTTCCTGGGCTCTGTGACAGGGTTTAACCTGTGGTCAAGGGCTCTCACACAGATGGAGATGTACTCAGTAGGCAGGTGTGATGTACCCAACAACATTCTCCTTGCCTGGCACAACATACCCTGGAAGATAACAGGGAAGGTGCAAGAGAGGCACACTGATCCATGTCTGGAGATAACCAACCCCACATACTTATTCTTACCCATCAAAATGAGCTATGCACATGCTGCCTGGTTCTGCTCTGCTCATGGCCTCAACTTCCCATTCCCAACATCAGAGCAAGAAAACAGAAAAATTACATCTCTCATGACAACAGGGGTGGAGTCTTGCTTATCCAACTATAGTCCTTACGTCTCAGTCTGGCTTGGCATTTCTTATGACTCCGATTTACAGCAATGGGTTGGGGGACCAGATCGCCGTCCAATCACATATTCAACATTCAATCCCATTCACCAACCAGATAATAAAGTTTTGATCATCCAGCAGGATGGCTTATGGATTCCCACCTTCAATACTTTGGCACAATGTACATTGTGTGAGGGGAAGATGTTGAAGTTGGAGGTGACAATCCGAGGTCTCTGTGCAGATGAAGGCATCGAAGCAGATTACATGGCCATGTACCCACGATCTGACTCAAAGGGAATGTACTACCTACAGGGTGCTACTGGTCTGCGTCTTCATCACCTATCTCCCAACCACTGGATCATACAGCACCTACCCTCCAACAACACAGTGGCTACCTACGAGGGTACAGAGTTCTTCTTGGGCCGTAAAGAGTGGTCACTCAAAAGCACCACAGTATGCAGTCGCAGGAACTCTCTCCATGGCCCACACAACCTGACCATCAGTTGGTGCGGTCCAGGCAACTACACCTGCTGGTCAGGCGAGTGTGTACCTCTCACACATCGCTGCTCCTTTGACTCTGAGTGTCATGATAACACTGATGAGAAAGACTGCAACCTGATACACATTCCTCTAGACTACCAGTATCACTTGCCTCCATACTCACCCTACCTCACCCTCGACTTCACTATTTCTCTCAGCAAGGTAAGACCTATTGATGTTCTTCACATAAAGTGATATAAATCCCAAGCTGGTGAAATATGACACCCTCTTTCATCACACAAACATCAATATCACTTTCTTCCATCTCCAAATGGGAGAGTTATGGCATCCTTAATTCCCCCATTAGTTAATGAAAGCTCCCAGTCCCAGCCCAAAATACGTTCCTTGACTGGCAAAGAAGTTTCAGCCTTTGTGAAACAGAGTCACATCCTCCTGAACTTGAGGATTATTTCAGCATGCACCTACCTAACCCAAATGCTGGAAGTTGGTTCTTTGGAAATGGTTGCATTTCTAAACAAGTAAGATCAAAAGCCAGCCACCACATTCAAGGGTCATTCTGTCATGCTCAAGAGCTATAATGTCATGATCAAGGGTTGTTTGTCAACCTCAAGGCTAAATGAGGCAGTTATTTCCACAGCAAGTTCTCAGTCAGCACCTTTTGGGTAAGTGTATATCATTACCTACAACTGTCATTACTACTGGCATATTACAAGGATGGAGTTTTACACGCGTTTCTCCTTTACTTAACCCTGAGTACATCTACACACACAAGTAGTCAATTCATTCCTAAAGGGCAGGATGAACAGCTGGTTTAGCTGTGAGCCAGTCACCCTAACTGAGATTCAAATTTTGGCCCATTCGACTGGTTGGTCACTGCACTACAGTAGCCTGTGATCACCCGTCTGTACAGTATGGGGAAGCTGTGCATTCAAAGCACTCCACCTACTAAACTTTCTCTGCTCTTATATTTTGTATATTTTCATTGCTCAGTTTTTTCCATTTATCCATTATTCTGACACTAAAAAACAGTTTTCTCAGGCTTTCTAAAATGTACTTCAATAGTTGCTTGTCATATCCTTTGATTCCTCTGTCTTAGCATTTCACAAAGAACTGTCCACTGTTAACATCGTCAAAATGATTTAGAATCTTAAGGTCTGTGATCAAACCACCCTTTACTCTTTTTTCTGCTGTGATGGGAAAATATTGCCTCACTGTAACTCAGTTCTTCTTATTCAAATACAAGCTTTGCTGCCCTTCTCTGCACCTTTTAGTTCACTCAGCTTCTTTACATGAGTGCATGAAAACAGTTGACACTAGATGATCATGTATGCAAATTGGTTCCAGGTGTCATCTGTGGACCTCATGGGCCAACTGGTGGAGGCCAATTTCAAGGTCAAACTCCGATGGCGTGACCACCGCCTGACCTTCCATAACCTTAAGGAGGACCCTAGACTCAACATGCTTCAGTCCCAATATAGCTACCGGAAGGTCAGGATGAGGTTCCCCAAGGGAAGGGTCTGGTACCCAAGCATCAAGGTGAGGTGTGGCATGAGGTGTGGTGTATTAGGGATATGAGGGTATGTGTGAGGTGCTGGGTGGCAGGCGATGACTGGTGCAATACATGTTGACACACACAGTATATGGTAAAAGCTAAAATACTGTTGTGTGGCAGGCGTTGACTGGTGTAATACATATTGCCAGGTACAGTTTGCAGTAAAAGCTGTAATACATATTGACAGGTGGTGGATGAGGAGCGACTGGCAGGTGTGGTAAAACCACTGTCACAGCTGATGATCAGGAGGACAACATCTGGAGAGGACCATGTCACAGGTGAGTTTCCTTATAATGGTAGCATGGAACTCTACATCACTAAAGCAAATGCATGACAGATCTAGACTTCTGCTGGTATAATGATGCATGACATATAATGTCATGTTATGTCATGACCTGCAAAAGTACATGTTGGGTCTAGTCTTTTGTTGGCATGCTGATGAATGTCATTATAAATCATGTATGCATTTCATATCACTACATCATGTTCCTTTACTATGGACTTAGAACAACCATGCAATACTGAGGTACACTGAAAGACAGCTGTTCTTATCTTGGGTTAATTTATCCACATATGTAACCACATGACCCTTTATAGCTTGTATTCCCTCCTTCTTCCTTTACACCCTCCACACACCTTACTCCCTCCATTACCCTCCACATCCTTACCTCCTGCATGACCCTCCACACCTTTACCCCCTGCTTGACCCCTCCACAACCTTTACTCCCAGTGCCACACTAAAAAGACTCCTCTTAAGACATGAAAGTACATGTCATGCTTTCTTCCCATACTGGTTAAGAATGATGTGCATCTACATCATTAACTTAACAACAAGCACTACCCTTGCACATCAGAGGATGCAGGTTTAAGAACTGACACAATTTTTCTTAGTACTGTGTTACAAGATAAACACTGTTGTATAAGTCATATCGGCTAGGTGTGCATGGAAAATATCAGTTAGGTGCAATTCAACATTTTAGATATTATAAAAAACAAGTTTAATACAAAAGCACAGGTGCAATCCCAATGGGAGGACAGCAAGAGGCTATTCTTACTGAAATCCTGTCCAAAGAAATATATATTTGCTTTCCTTACAACTCTGTAAGAACAGCTATGACTAGAAGCAATAAATCCTAAAAATAGATTAACCTCCATTAGCTACCTTTACATATATGTATTTACTATGTGTTACTGCTGCAATTCCTCATGTAAAACATCCTAATGGTGTTGAAAACACACAGACTACGTGTATAAGGGTTCTGAAAATGACCTGGAGTATTCACTAGAGTACGAATCCAACCTGCACTGTGAGTTGGACCTGATGATGTATCCATTTGACACCCAGCAATGTTTCATCACCATCGTGCTCACCAACGTACTTGATGACTATGTTCTCTACAGCCCTGCAGGGAGTGCCCTTCAGCAAACTTTAACCCATCCTGAGTTCACAGTCAAACATCTCATCTTAAGGTTAGTTTAACTCAGTCCTTCACCATCACTTGCCTCACCTTCACATTATTCTTACCTATTCCTCAACCATCACTTGCTTCACCCTGAAGTAAATCTTACCTATCCACTATCAGTCACTTCACTGTCTTCATACCATACAATTTTTTTCAGACTCCTTATTTATATCCCTAGACCTTGTTATCTCCCACAGCATCAACATCAATGACCACGCCAGCAAAAAGTACTACACACAAAGAAACAAATAAGTACATCCTACACTTCTTCCCATAAGTCCTAGACCTCATAAAAAAAAGAAACTCTTGAAAAAAGCCTCATCACTCAAAACAAACTATACAACAAATCCAAATACTAACTAACACCATCACCAACCTTGGGCAGGCCCATGCTGAATCATGGTCAGTAACAGAAACCACTATACCATGGAGACCCAGTGTGTAATTACCTATTTGTACTTTATGAGGAAGAAGTTTTACACTTGTGGGGGCCCCATCTCTACTATCATACAATTTCTGAAGTTTATGTATGGTGTGTGTGTGTGTGTGTGTGTGTGTGTGTGTGTGTGTGTGTATGTGTGTGTGTGTTACTATATCTAAAACATTTCAAAGTGCTATGATGCTTCCTATAACTAAGATGGACCCCTTTACAGCCTGCAGAACTACAGCAACATGGGGCAGCTCAGCTTCCAGCTCCAGCGTCGTCCTTCCCATCACCTGTTTTCCACCTACTTGCCCACCACCCTGCTAAATTTGATCGGCTATGGCACGCTTTTCCTTCGGCCCCAAAACTTCCAAGACCGAGGAGTTTTGAGCCTTACCACACTCCTTGTCCTTATCTCCTTCTATTCAGATTCCATAGCTAAGCTTCCTAACACTTCCTACCTCAAAAGTATAGACATTTGGTTTATCTTCAGCATTGCTTTCCTCACCACCATCATCACAGTTCAGCTGACCACTAGTGACACTAGAACCCATGTCACTGCAGTTAACAACCACCTTGTTCCAAAAAAGGCCTGGAGGAGGGCACTAAAGGTACTGTTTCATCAGAGGCATGAAGCACAGATCTTAAGAGTGGCCAAGGTTGTCTTGGGAATAGTTTACATTACTTTTCACTATATATACTGGTTAAGAATAATTCATTTAAACTGAACAAACTTTCACCTATGGATCTATGTAAGACCTATGGTGCATCTACTTCTGAGATAAGAAACAAAAATAAATCCCAACTCTACCATCTCTACTTACTGTATATCCTCAATGGCCCAAAACAATATGAATATCAAAATATCACAGGTAATAAGTAACTAAATTTGTTGTCACTGTCATTCTTTATGCCTAATCATTATAAATAAATACTAGTGGAGATGAGGTCATTCAAATATACACCAAACACCCTAACTTCATCCTACAACAGTGATCCTTACTTTACTGTGGTGTCTCTAGATGATGGTAACACTATATTCATGGAATCAATAGAAACAAAACAGCTCTAATTAACATGCTGCATAAAGTACATTTTTTCTTTACCTTGAAAGTTAATTTTGTAACTGGTTAGGATTCATGATGTAAACATCAGTGTAATTTTCCTTCACGGGAAAACATGATTATACTTCCTTAAAGTTTTCCTAAATGTGTTAATGCGTAGTCTGAAATCACCCATTCGCAAAGTACAGAGAGCAAGTATTTCACTCGTAGGACTCCATGCCACTGTCACACCATTTTTTAAATCCCTGTATAGTGTCCTGTCACACATCTAGTGATTTCATATTTACTTGCACTTACTGATCATAAATTTACCTCTCACTTTTTTTGGTATTACCATTCCATGCATATTTCCATGCAAATCACTCTTTTAATTCACTTTAAAATAACATGTGAAGTGTATCAAAAGTATATTCATCAACGCTGATACAAAAACACATTAAATTTGGCTCATTACAGATGTGTTCTATATGTTCTTCAACTGATTTTTTTTTAAATACTGTCCAGTACAACATGCAATTAATATGGAATATCATTATTGTAGGAGTATTGAATATTAAGACACTTGAACTAAAAGAGATTACCTACGAGGTTCAACTGATATGATACCTTTCTTCATGATGTTTTTGTTTGCATGGTTTCTATATATATATAACTGACCTCTCCTAATGCTGCACTATTGCTTCCAAGGTCTTTACTTATCTATGATCCTCCTTCACAGTGGCATCATTAACAAGTTCTCTATTTATACAAGACCTCTCTTGAAGTCATTAACGAAGGCCCTATTTAAAACAAGCTCTAAATTTATTAAATACCTTCCATAATAATGTGGTGTTCTTAACAAGGAATCACTCCTTACATAAATTTTTATTCAACAATGTATGTTAGCAAGGTCTCTACTCACACAAAAACTTTTTTATGCTGTTGTAGATATCCTATCTTTAAGTTTCATACTTATACAAGATCTTTCAATCAACTGTGTTACTGTCAACAAGATCTCTACTTATACAAGTACCTTAAAAACATTTTCTTGTCTGTACTAGTATGTACTTTGATATGACCTTTAACACCAAACTGTTAACAAGTCTCTAACTCAAGAGATTAAATTTCTTTTAAATTTCTCGCATGTATATAGATGTCTAACCATCACTTCAAACTATACATTAGTACTTTAAAAGATTTTTGCACATACTCTCCCTGTATCTAAAAAATTACAAGTGTAACTGGTATGTGTATAACTTAGCTAATACATGAAATGTTAGTTTCTCTGGATTATCCTTGCTTCCTAGCTAATACATGAAATGTTAGTTTCTCTGGATTATCCTTGCTTCCATGTTAAAAACAGTTTCATTACAAACTCAGATAAGGAAACTGTTCTCAATGGAAAAGACAGCATTTTCTCTTTATGCATTTATCTATTTGATTTTCTGATCATCTTTTCAGTAATTTACAGACCAAGCTTATCAGTAACACTGGGCTGTATTTTACTGCACAAGTGGTGTCTTCCTTAAAAGTAAGCAATGCATGTCTTATTTCCTTGGGAACAGTCTTTCTTCCAATAAGTTTCTTGCAAACACCTAAAGCACCTTGTCCAGTATTTGAGAATGTTCCCAAAGTCTACCAGTTGAGATATCATCACAGCTTAATAGGGATCTAAATACTACATGAACTAACTTATACATAATATAGTCTAATGCTCTCATTATTGCCCTGGTCTCTTCTCCATGCCATCATAGTTGGGTGGGTGGCAATATATCCTCCATTATTGATGGCTGTGTGATTCAACCTTCAGATTCTTATACATTTCCTCTCCTTTTTTGACTAAACTTCTCAATCTTTGCTCTGCAAATGACAATTTGCTCCTAATGAATTTAAGATACAATTAAGGATTTTCATTTATTTTGTCTATAATGTTTTTTCTAAAACTTCCTCTAACCTTCCCTCTTTCTTGTTATACTTACTAAACTTATAATAGGCTTCAAAGAACTTTATACCACTCAGGAATTCCATTCCCAAATTTACCACTAAGGAATTCCATTCCCAAATCTGTTCAGTTAGGTAAACATTGCCCTCTTGTATCTCCTCCTAATATTTGATTCCTTTGCTATTTCCTCAGTAACCACACACTCAAACACTACATGATCACTTTACCCACATGGAGTGCCATAGGTGGTAAGAGAAGGCTTAAGTGATGAGGAGAGATGAGTGGTGAGGGAATATGGTACATTATGAAAATACATATAAGCAGTGTTAGAAACTGGTAAGTAGTAACAGAAGGTGATCACTGGTGAGGAAAGGCTGTTAGGGACAGTGGTGGTACTATGTGGTGAGGATGATGAAAGAGATTCATGAAATGTAAATGGTGAAGGACTATGACAGAATATCAAAAAAAAAGATTCAAATGGTGAGGAAGGGTAGTAAAAGATGACGGAGGGTGGTTTGCATTGTGGGAGGGTAGTTAGTGGTGAGGGGATGTGGTGGGTATGATGGTGAGGGTAGGATAAAAGCAGAAAGGGTAGCAGTGAATGAGGTAGCTAATGACTGAGGATACCATGTGATGAAGGAGTATATTATGTGGTTAAGGAAAGCAATGATGGTATGGAAGTGTAGTATATGGTGTGCAAAAGCCCCAAATGGTAAGGGAGAATGAAAAGTAATGATACAGGCAATGGGGAATTGTGGTAGATGATGAAGAAAGATTTAAATAATGAAAAAAGACAAGTTTTAAAGTGTGTTAAGTGGTACATGGTTTGGGAGAATGCTAGATGGTAAAAATACTGCTGGAAGAGAATTGTAAGCGAGTATTAGGTTACAAGGAAGGTGCTGAGGAGGAGAGTAGATGTCAGTGAGAAGAGGCAATGGTGAGGGAAACTGAAAAGATGACTGAACATATAAAAACTTTGGATGGGTAATCTCGATAGCCAAGCAACCAACAGAAAACAAGATCTTAAACATGAATAGTGGCTTTCTAGCACCTTTTACAACATCAATAAACTACCTTCACTGTTTCCATCATTTTCATTGCACTCATATGCATCATAATAATACATTCACACTCACTTCCTAAAAACAAATAATGGAGAAACTACCTGCTTCCTCAATACATTCAAGGAATGTCTGTGGTAACATTGCCAGATCAGATGGTAAACCAAACCCTCTGGATATGATAATGTTTATACATCTAAATGCATTAGATAAAAACATTAGATGGTAGTAGTAGGTAGGATCATTAGGCAGAAGCATTAAGTAGAAGCATTCAGTTGGAACATTAGGTAGAAGCCTCTCTATACACTGCATTAGAGTTACCCTCTGCCAGTGGCCTCTTAAAGGTGAGGCACTAAAAGCTAAGACACAGCACAGGAGTTCAATAGTTATGGAGACTCTATTGTCGTGGCCACCCCCCTTGAGGGGGTTTCAGGTGGGAATAGGTGTTAGAGATATAAATGGAAAGATAGATCTAAATGCTTTTATAAACATTATCCATGCTACTCATGGCTTATGATGGCCAGATAAAAGCAAGGTGCTAAAAAACATATGATATATATTTCAAGTGGAGCTACTCCTTAGGAAATTACCAAATTCTCTAATTGTCCTTTCTATGGGGGCCCAAGGTTACTGCCCCAATTGCCCCTATTAAATCTGGCTGTAAAGGTATGGAATAGTGGTCGATGGTAAAACAGGGTAATGCTGTGAGAAAGGGTAACTCATGATACAACCTCATCAGAAGCATGACCAAGATGAGGAAGATACTTAGGAGTAGAGCAAGCACTCATGATACAACCTCATCAGAAGCATGACCAAGATGAGGAAGATACTTAGGAGTAGAGCAAGCACTCAAGTTTATATAGTTACAGATCTTCTTTGCTGTGCAGATTTACTAACATGACAGTATAACATCATTATTAGAGGATGTAACAAATCAAGAACATAAAAGAATTTAATCAGGGAACACATTCTAGCACAGCAGAATAATCAAGGACAAGTCTAAACTCTTTCTGCTCTGTCTAAACTGATGGATATGACTTAAGTTATAAATCATATGAAAAATTTGTTTATCACATCCTTATATATATCATTCTTTATAATTATACTTTGTCGCTGTCTCCTGCATTAGCGAGGTAGCACGAAAGGATGGCCCAACCCACCCACATACACGCCCACACAAGCACATATACATACCTATACATTTCAACATATACATACATAGACATATACATATATACACATATACATATTCATACTTGCAGCATATATTCATTCCCTATATTATAACTAATAAATTCAGGGCTTGTTGGTAATTTCAGTAATTTCTTTCAAAAACCTTTACAATAATGCCAATATACTTTGAAACAATAGTGAGACAGAGCATGCTTGGGAGATGTGTTTGGACAGGAGACCCCAGAAGCTTTTATGCATTGGCAATCCTCCTAAGACAGAGTTACCAAGAGGATTAGGGCAATACAGATATAGACAGACAGATGGCTAGAATAAACATCACTACATAATCAAAATCTCACAATAGTCCTTTGATGTCCATATGATAAGAATATGTTATAACTGTATTCTACATTTAACACACTGATCTAACTATAAAACTAAATTACCTGACCAATAAAGTTGTGCATTGCTGCTGATAACCAAACCTCTAGCACTGCTGCACTAACTGCTCACACAACATCATTTTATACCAAGTATAAGCACCATGCAAGATATCATATGTGACTGAAGAATCATCTGAGCCATACTCATACTAGTTATGGTATGGCTATCAAAAAATTAATGCCACTCCTTTCAACAAAATCATTTCAGCTACAAAGAGCAAAAATATTGCACCATCAATGATGAATCCCATTCAAAATCTTGAAATATTATATCCATTCATTATTACTTCCCTTTTTAGTTAAATTGCATTCAGATGTGACATCTATGGTAAAATTATCATCTGGCATTGGGAAACAGATGAAATTCATACATAACTGATATCAAAAACAATAAAAACTAAGGCACTTTCTGAACTGCTTACTTTATTCACAGGAATGTGGAACAAAAGATTTTTTCACTGAAAAGGTTGATAATCTAGAGCCCTCCTTAGCTAAAAATATACTAATACTATTTATATATCAAATATCGACTATCATGCATACATCACACTCTACTATTTACATCTGCATCCAGTTTCACAGAAATGGATTCAGAGATTTATGGTATACAATCAACACCTATTTACAAAGTTTTTATCTACAGGTATCTACAGAGGGTTTCTATATACAAAATTCTAACTTACTGAATTCTAATCAAAAGCATTTTCTAAAGAAGCTTCAAAGTTTCACATTAGCTATCTACTCCCCTGAAACTGCTTCAAAGATTTTAATCCCTTTAAAAGCATTTTTCTCAGCAAGAGACCCTACCAGGTTTCAGTTACTTGTCTTCAACATCTATGAAGGATTCAATCATTTGGATGAAACTACTTTACTTAATTTCATTCCCTTTGAATGCTTCACAAAGTCTTATTTCCTATGCATCTGCTTCAATGGGATATGATCCATTTGAAGCCACTTCACCCAGCTGCAATCCTTTTGAAGCTGCTTCATCAGGCTTTAATCTATGTGAAGCTAGTAAACTAAATTTCAATTCCACTGAAAAATCAAATATTCAATGATGCTATTAGAAAAGCTGGAAGAAGTCAGAGTGGAGTCTGTTCCACCAAGTCTCAGAACCCCAGATGTTAGAGTGTATCCTCACCTGGAGTCTCACCTGATCGTCATAGTGCATTTCAGAGTAAAACCTGAGCCCTGTTATCTTCTCCACATCTTGCACTGTAGCACTAAACTCCCGGGCAAACCTTTCTGCATCCTACAGAAAAAGATGGCGCTATATGACATAAATATATGTTTTAATCACTTTACAAGAAAATACTGGACATTACCTACCTAAGTAATAAGATATGCCCCATAAAATTTGGGATCTCTATCTTCCCTTTGTTTAATTTCAACTACTTATGTTTCCAAAAGGTATCACCAACATGTGTCTAATGATCATGACCAAAAGTAAGGAGACCTTTCAATGTGCTGGGTGGATATGGCAACAGGATTCAGTCAGAATACTGCAACTTATTTCTAATCTAGCAGTGACACAACAGTCCCCTGAATTCCCATATCCTTGTTCCAGTATTCCTACATATGATGCCTGCATGTTACAACTTTTCATTAAAGTTCCAAATTGCAAGATATGTATCAAAGAATGTACTGGAGTTTCAGCATTTGTTGCAAAAATATGATTATAATGCCATTTAGTATATGCCCTGTCACTCTGTGCACCTCTCCAATGTATTTGTAGATGCCCAAAAATCAATCTTTGTATCAAGGAATAAGATCCAAGCAAATGCATTGCAATATCCAGAAGGTTTGGGGACTAGAAGGCCTAATAAGAGATTAAAGCCCCTTGAAGTATCATCTGAGAAACATTTCACACACAAAATCAATCACTTCAAGAGACAGTGGCAGATTTTGAAGTTATAATGATACCAGGTAGGTAGTAGATGGTAAGCAGCCATACCAGGTAGGTAGTAGATGGTAGGCAGCCATCAACCAGGGAATCATATTGGTACTACCTGCAGGAGGGTAAGTGACCTCTGTGGTTGTCTAGCTGCACTCTTTTAACCCAGGTAGCTGTTTTTGTTTTTCTCCCCCATCCACATATGGACTACTGACATTCTGTCCACAAACAAACAAAATCTCCATATTGCATAAAACACTAGACAACACTTAACTCACACAGCTCATTCTTTGCAACTCTCGATTTTCCTGCAATGTACTAACCCTACTCTTAGTTAAAATAGTTGGAGCAATATATGAAAGTGGCAAGTAGGAACATCATGCAGAATCATTGAGGAGCAGCAGTACATAAGAACATTAAGCAGGAGCATTAGGTAGAAGTAGCAGTCTTTTCTTTCTGCCCCATCCACACGTGGACTACTAGCATTCTGTCCTCAAACATGCAGTCTCCTCTTGTCATAGATAACACTTGACAACATTTAACTCACACAGCTCATTCTTCGCAACTCTAGATTTTCCTGTGGTGAGCACTAAGCGCTAGCCCAGCCTTTTGGGAAAATGGTAGGAGTAGATAGATGTAGTAGGTTGGAACAATTAGGCACGAGCATTAGGTACAAACATTAGGTAGAATTAGTTGGTGGGCACACTCAACAAGAGCATTAGGATGAAGCAGTCACTAGGAACATTAGGTGGGAGCCTCTAAAAACACTGTGTTGGAGTTACCCTCAGTCAGAGGCCTGTTAAGGGTGAGGCAATGGAGTTCACTGGTTATGGAAGCTCCATTGCTGTGACCACTCCCTTGAGGTACTTCTAGCAGGGAGCAGGGATCTGAGATATAGATATATAGATAGTAGGTTGGAACATTAGATAGACAATAGATAGTAGGTTGGAACATTAGATAGACATGTTAAGCAGAAGCAGTCAGTAGAAACATAAGGTAGGAGCCTCTGGAAACACTGCACTAGAGTTACCCTCTGCCAATAGCCTATTAAAGGTGAAGCACTAGATACTAAGAAGCAGCACACAGGTTCAACAGCTTCAGAGACTCTTTTGCCATGCCTAACCCAGTAAGGGTATTTGTGGGGGGAACAGGCATCAGAGATACAGATAAAGATACTAGTGTTACTGACATCTGAAACACAGAAAAAAATGCCCAAATACTATCGATTCTATACAGTAATTTTCATTGGTTTGAGCTTTGCCTAAAAAATTATGCACAGAAATAACTAATTTAAAAGGTAGCCTTGGGAAAACAAGGACTTAGGACTTACCCAACATCTGGTAACTCACCAACGGACTGGAGGAGATAATAACTCAGTACTCATCAGGCAGTTGAAAACTCATCAAACAAATGAAGACAGGTAAGATGTATGCTTGGACTTTTAAGACAAATGACACAGGAATCACCATTATTGGAGAAAGGAAAGTAATAATGAAGGACTCACTAGCAGCTGAACAAGGAACTACTGACACAGGACTTTTAAGTTTTTGGACACAGGAAGGTGATGTTTTAAAACTTAACTAAAAAATAACAATGTAGAGATAAGTAGCTCACAAACCACCACGAAAATGAAGGCCACTTGCACAGATGAGGATGGGGAGGTAGGGAATTTGGGCTCACAACAGAGTTGAAAAAATACGGTTGTCAATCATAACTCACCAAACAATTGGAGACAAAGAGGGACTGTGGGTAGATGAAGGCAATGGCATCAACAAGCGTATGGGGACAGCTGGTGACATGGCCAGTCCGTGCTTCACAACGACTCACCACCATGAACATGTGAGTGGGCACAGGCAGTTTTTCACCATGGCTATGGGATGCGAGGGGATAAAAGTTTTCTTTAGATGCAATTTGCAAACATTTCTAAATTCTGCCAGTACAAATGAAAACTAATTATTTGTTCATATAGTCTGCACTTGATGTTTTTGATTATCATCCCCAGACTACCAATCTCTTACCTAGCTAATCTTTTCTTCCTCACACTCTCAGCATCTAGTTTTCCTACCTGATAACATCTAGATTGTCAGCAAAGGTGTCAGCATCATAGTCAAACACAGGGCCAGTAATCACATTAACAGTCCCATAAGAATGTTTCCACTTTTTAACAAGTTTTAATAACTCCTGCCAGCGCTGTTTCAGGTCATGAGTAAAGGGCACAGCATTGCTGATGAGGTAGGGTAATTGGCTGCAGTCCTGTCCTGAACTGAATTCTGAAATGGAAGACACCACAATCATCACAAGAAATATCACAACCATCTACAATATCAACTTTATGCTTTAATACTTGGGTATGAGGCTCATTATCAATTATCATTTGCAAGACATAATAGTGGAATATAAGACTGGCTCATAATACTGGAATATCAAACTAATCTTCAGCCATCATCCAATGGTTATAATACAGGAATGAATGACTTTCATGACTGAGTCATCTCCAGAATCACTATATTATAAAACTAAAAGATGAGCCTCATATATCATAATTATCCCAAAGTGAATATCCTGAGATATGAAACTCAGTAAATCTCATTATTAAGACATTCTAAGATCGATGTCAACAACGAATCCTGAGTCTACTGACAGAAATCTTGCGCTATATCAGTAAACAGGTAACAGATTTAGATTTAGATAAACACAAAAAGTAGGCATATGAATTCTTATCAGCCATGTACAAACAAAATTTTAATACACAGACCTATATTAATCTCAAATCTAATATTACAGGAGCAACCAAGATTCAATATCCACACTATCTTACCTATACACAGGAATACCAAATCAATGAGTTTAACTGCATTGATTTTATCTGTAGCATTCCTACATCAATCTGTGGCCGGCAGTTTATGAAATCTGTTTATTTGAGAGGCAACCCAAAAACAAAATCTTTCACCATATACTTCACTTTAACATATACCAAAGGAAATGGAGCATTAACCCATATCTATACTAAATCTACTGCAGGGTGAGTTATTGCTCATCTCAGACATCTTTGACCCATCTAATAAAAAAAGGAACCACAGAGAAAAACAAGAAAAACATCAAATTCATCTTGGTCAAAGAACATTTCTTAATCAAGTTGTTAAAAACCAAGCACCTCAGTAACATTCTTTCAAGCTGAATTAAAAATTCATGATTCCTCCTCAGTTGAAGCCTTGACTGTCCTCATCTGATGCCTGTCTTCTTTAGCACTGACTGTTCTTTTCCTTATGCCTTAACAGTCCTTATCTGAAGCCTCTACCAGTTCATACTTAGAGCCCCTATTTTTCCACTTGAGACATCACGTGTCATGACATTATAAGCTTCCACCATGCCCTTACCTGCAGCCTTGACTGTCCTTACCTGACGACTGAGCACTAACTCCTCCCAATTCTTCACTAGCACTGCTAACTGTCACCCCATACTCTAAATCATGCTTTCTAAGTTGACTCACCAGGAGGGAAGAGTGGCTGGGGAGATATTTTCTGAGAGAACAAGAACTGATAACTATTGCAAGATATCCCTTGGTTTGCCATAAGCCTGATGTCACTTTTCCAAGGGTAATTCTGAGTTCCCCTGTTCTTCCAGTCCAATGTAAAACTTGTCCACAGTGGCATTTTGACCAGAGGCGAATAAGCTGTGAGGGTCGAAGAATGAATTAGAAAGTATTGCTTCACATTTGGGAATGCAAATGATAGTAGAAATACTCAAATGTACAGAAGAGCTACTGCTGAAAGAAAGGTCTGTGTTATCTTGAGAAAAATCAAATTTTGAAGGCACAGCACAAATAATGTGTTTTAAATCATGAGCTAACACATCAAGTAAGCTATAGAGCTATAGGCAATAAATTATGACAACAAATCAGCAAGTTTCAAAACTCATCTTCTGTCTCCTGACCAACAGAGTATAAATTTCTTTACAAACACTTTTCCTCATTTAGCATCTCTCTAAAAGACTGGGATGGTTTGAAGTAATTAGACATCAAGCACCTTCATTTAAATTTCTGAATTCAATGTGCCCCCCTGAATAAGTATTCACAACTAATCTCACATCTACTCATAAACAAAACACGAACAACAGAAAATACATACTTTATCTCTTTCACTTACATAATGATTTTGCTATATATTTTGGTTGAGTGAGTCCATTACTATAAAAACCAAAACTATGCATCTGCTGAACTCCCTCTCATGCTTAACAATGATAAAGACTATATTTGGGAGAATTATATCTCTTCATTCATTCCCCTTCTCTGTGTTGCCCAATCTCCCTATCATACCTGAAATGAAGTCAGGCTGCACCAACAAGAGGGCAGAATTCCTAGCCTGGCCCATCTGAGGAAAACCCCAAGGGAGATGATAATCTGTAAGCTCTGATGCCTCTTCCTGGGCCTCCTCCAGTGCCTCCAGCCATTCCTCATCCTCAAGGAGGTCTCCTTCACATTGGGCCTCTTTCTTGTAATATTCCACCATCTTTTCTGATGGTATTATTGCCCGAGGAGGTGGATCTTCCTGAAATTATGAGTGACCAGTAGAGGCTGTTCAGGTATCATAAAAATTTCATGTATACATTCTTGCTTAAAAAGATTCTAATAAAACAGAAACTCCATCACTTTAGATTAAATATCTATATTCTCTATTATTTCATTATACTTGATCACCGTTTTCCACACTAGCAAGGTAGATTAAATATACCAATGCAAATGTAGTATGTACAATACATTCATGTAATTCAAGGGCCAAACCTGATCTGTGCAACAGTGACCAGACATGACCAGATCTTGGCTTTTCTGTTATCTTTAATCACCATGAAAATGTGAGTAAAGTAGAAGCTGTTCAAGTGTAAAACTCCCTTCCTTATAGTACAAATAAGTACTTACATACACCATGACAGAATTCATACTTGTGCGAGTTTGTAGTTGATATTACAAAAAGTTTAATATATGGAGCCCTACAGACATTGGAAACCAACCTAATAATGCACAAATAAGCACAAAAGGTAATCACAAACAGGTAATCATTCAACAAGGAAACATACAAGATGAGTTTGTGGTGTCTGGGGTGGGTTGACCAGCAAGCTGTTGAGAGCACCCCATGTGCCATTGTTGGGTGCAGGCTTCACCCCAAGCAGATGACACATCAGATTGTAGAGCTCGATGTTCTGGAAGGCCTCAATCTCTACATTACGACGAAACTCTGGACCGTGGGCAATGAACATGGCCTAAAGTGTAGAGAAAATCCTGATCATACTAAAAAAAAAAAATTCACACGATATGTATGAAACATAACTTTATATCAAGAAGAAAGTCCTAATCACTAAGCAACTTCCTGATCCTCAAGATGACTAAAACAAAAAAGTCTAAACTGAGAAGAATATCCTGACCATAATATGTAACATTATGTAGTATAAATAGATAGGCAAAATCTTTGCCTGAAACAGAGCATTGTAAGGTCTAAGAAATTAGTGTAATCAATGTAATCTTATTTCCCTTTCCAGACAGGTATTCACTGAAGTGCAACAGGAGTTCTAAGCAAAACAAAAATCAAATAACCAGCTGAATGCTTGCCCTGGGCCATAACATCTCCACCAACTTACAGCTTTATCTTATTGCCATAAATTTCACATAAAAAAATTCTCACAATTCCCCCTTTCATCAATTTTTGAAATGAATGGTTAACCTTTATGGATCAGTGAGTCTGCAACCAGTACCTATATATGTACCACTAGTGTGGAACTGTTTCCCTTGAAATCAATGTTATTAAACCCCAAAAATTGTTTTAATAATGTCTAACACATGACAAGGAACTGTTGATAAGATCCATCCCCACAATCTCATGATTTACTTGTCAATGCCTAATAGGACACTAAGTCAAACACTGCCTACCAAACTTAATGAGATTTCTTGTTTCTTGCTTGCAAGAAACTAAATGAAATACCAAATACATGGAAGTACTTGGCATGGATAAGAAATCTGCCTAAATCTGCTAGTCCAACAGTTAAACATCTTTTAATATCAGTGAGCAGAAATCCAGCTGACAGATGAAAAGTGGAAATTAACAAAGAAGATTCTAGGCCACAGCTTAATGTGAGGATTATCTAACAAAAAAATCTACTAAATGACAGATGCCAATGTGACCTATGCATATAGCAGGAACATGAGTCAAATACTGCACCAAACCCCTCAAGAAATACATTTATAGAGATAGTAAAGCAAGGCAAAAATTATAAGTGGATTATTATATTACTTTAGGTACCTTAAGAAATGTTTGAAAATTCTCTGCGGTGAGAACACTCACTTTACTTGCATCACAGGACAAGGATATAGAAGGTGTTTACCAAAAAATATTGTACTGACGTATGCTCTTCTCCGCAAAGATGATATCATCATTTATGCTCATTATGAAAATATTGTTGATGTTTACAACAGAGAAAAGTCATACATACATTCATTGAGGCAAAGAAATTATCATAGCCATGGTCACCAGCATCAGCACGAAAGGTTGCATCACCTGCCACAGTATAGCCAACATCAAGGTCCACTACAATGTCCTCTACCCGACGCTGGTTGCCCATGTGCCACCTGTGGGGTCAATATGGTCATTGGAAAGTTTAACTAATTTACATGCATTGCCTACTTGGGTTTTAGGATAACCGGGTCCTTATGCTTACCCTATCATTATGATTAATAGACGCAACTCAGAATAATGATATGGTTAATATTATATTTACCAGGAAGACACAAACTCAGAATAACACTACGTTTAACAACGTGCTTACAAGGATACTACAATGTATAAATGGATACCATTCTTTCCAGAAAGTCATCTTTCATGAGTTACTGTGGTTATTGTCAAGTATGGTGGAATACCATTCTTGCTCGTGTTCCAAATTTACTGGAATGCTATGCTTCATGAGTAGTATTTACTATGGTTAATGGTAGTTGAGCTCACTAAGTGTCACACTTATTAAGGCAACACATACTGATACTTTACCAGTGTCATGCACACTGAAGAATTGTGCTTATTGGAAAACCACAATTACTAAGGATCATTTTCTCTGCATCATGTTCATGAAAGGGGAATCGTGCTCTCTACAACACTATAGTTACTACAGGCTCTATACTTGCTAAACTTCATTCATAAAGGGAATGGCATTTAATGAAAGTCATGCCTACTGAGGCATTATGCTTACTGAAGGATCATGAAATCCATAACCATCCCAAAGGGCTTTAAATAATAAGAGCACCATACCTACTATGCATTGTGCTTCCTATATTGCCAAGTTTCATGAGAGATAATGCTTGGTGGAATGGCATAACACTGGAGTAATGTGCTTACTACAGAATGGCATGGTTACTGAAGAGCAGTAAACTATGCCTAATGAAGGAACCAAATTTGCTTAGGGGCTCAACATTAAGCGGGTGAAACATCAGTATGGGCACTGTATTTAATAAAGCTTCACTCTAGTTGCAGTGCAATTCTTAGAATAAATGGGTAAGTGGGGTAACATACATTCTGAAGGTCAAAGCAGACCAGTCACAGGCGTGCTTTACTTACTAGGGCATTATAATTACTAGCGAGTCACACAGACTGGGGTTCAACATTTTCCTAAACTCCCACACATTCTGGAATCATACATTTGCAGTTGTTGGAGTCCCATATTCATTGGGATATTCATTCATGTTAAGAGTGTTAAATACAAATACAAATTAATACAAATACAAAAGGATTCAGACACCAACAGATCACTGGGTTCTTTTGAAGATGTTTGTGATAGTGGAAGAGATGAGAAACTCATAGATTATAGATATCATTAGTGATAAGAGTAAAAATGTTAACAGATGTTTCAAAGATAAAAACCTGTAAATAAATTAAATGGAATGTCATGCTTAATCTCATACCATACTTATTGGAAATTCACCTAAGGGATTCCACTTTTATTGTAGTTTTATACTAGCTAAGACGGTGGGATACCAAACATACTGGGGTGAGATACTGCAGAGTATCATAATGTATAATACATACCAATGCACCATAAATAATGAATCTTAAGAGGAATACTTGTGGCTCAATGGTATACTGCTTAAAATCTGTTTCTTACAGTCCCTATTTAAGATTATGCTGTAAAAAGTTTGGTTTATTACCATTTTCACATCTGATCTAATGCTGCAGCATCTCTAATTTTCTCATTTCATTTCAATTTTCTTTACACAGCAGTTAGTTCTAAAACAGAAATATTCATTATATATGTATGAAAAACATATTTACAGAACTGACATGTGGGTGTATGCTAGTACCCACCTGGCAGGGAGTGTTGTCTTCTCATACACACGCAACTCTGGTCGCTTACACGAAAGAGCATTCAGCATCTCCACCTTGGTCTCTGGAGGTGCAATGAAATACAATATCAGTAGTTTTCTATGAGTGGGTGGGATATGGGTTACCAGTTGTCTGTGTGGTGGCAGTACAACAGATGCAGCTCTAAAGGTCAGAGAAAGCATGCAAGTCAAAGAAGGATGATTAAATGGAGAAAAGATATGACAGAGCAGTTTGTGCAGAAAGAGACTTCATAATCACTTAGCTACCTATCTATCTATTTATATCATTGACACCTGTTCCTGGTTGGAATTCCCTCAAAGGGGTGGCAACAACAATAGTCATGACAAGTGAACTCTAGAACCACTTCTTTGCTTTTAGTGCCTCACCCATAACAGGCCACTGGCAGAGGGCAACTCTAATGCAGTTTTGGCAGAGGCTCCTCCTTGATGTTCCCACTGACTACTACCTAATGCTCCTGCCTCATCTTCCTACCAACTAATTCTACCTAAAGTTTTTACCCAGAATACAGCATATTTTTCTGGACAAGAATTGATATGAGAAAATAAGGCTGCTATTCATTTGTTCTTAATAACATATGGTTAGAGTGAAGAAGGCAATTATGAATGAAAATACTGTAATACATACTCATCAACAAGGATATGCCGTCATCAACAAATATAAAGGAGTAGAGCATCATCAAAGACTCCAAAGGAGTCAAACTAAACCATGCTCCAGCAAGGTATGCAGCCTTAAGGCTGCAATAACCACATAAAAGTGGTCCTACGTTGCATAAGTAACTATGTACGCAGTAAAAGAATATATGGAAGTGCTGTATAAGCAAGGAAGATGGCTCTAATAGATCTGGGTGTTGAGTAAAATGGGTAGGCAAGGACGGGAATATCAAGACACAAAGAACACAAAGAAGTGGCACACTTGTAAAGATTTGAGTTCTAAGATGGTAAGAATATTTGGAAGGGAAGGATGTGTAAAGGATAAGGAAGGTGTGCATGAATGATAAAGGAAGGGAAGGATATTTACACGCTAAGTAAAGTGTGCATGAAAGGCGAAGGAAAGAACAGGAAAGAAAAATCAAGTTTGAACCAAAAGAGCAGAACAAGGTCATGAGTGTATTAGCAGGGAGACCACAAAAACATTCACAGAGCCTTGCATGGAAAGGGTTGTAGGAAGAGTTTTCATGGGCCACTCTTCTGAATAGCAGGAAACTATGTTTGGATACAAAAAACAAA
Source organism: Panulirus versicolor (assembly GCA_032361705.1). Classification (NCBI taxonomy): domain Eukaryota; kingdom Metazoa; phylum Arthropoda; class Malacostraca; order Decapoda; family Palinuridae; genus Panulirus; species Panulirus versicolor. The sequence continues at coordinate 3,227 of JAUUDZ010241143.1, read as the reverse complement.
ATATGTCCATTAATTGTAAAGATATCCATTAACCCAAATGCCTAAATAACCTTCATTTCACAACCCATATGCCTACAGTGCCCAAAGTTGAGCTTACTTTGTGAGCCATCATTAGGTGTCATCCTGCCAAAGATGCCATCCCAGAACCTGGTTCTGTTGACAAGGTTGGGAATGTAACGGTCAAGGCGCAAAACCCTCTCTTGGCCAGCCTCTGCCATACCATGGTCAGCCACCACCAAAAGGTTGACACAGGAGAGCAGATTTCTTGCTACCAATCCCTCCAACAACCGACCCATCACAGCATCCACATGCATCAGTATTCTATCCACCTGCAGGGGAGGACAAACTCAGACTATGGTGACGTGTGATTAAATAATATTGCTTATGAGAGATCAATCATCGGCAAAAGTTGTGTGGAGGATGACTGGTGAAAATAATATAAGGTTAATAACAAATTAACAATTAAGACATTCTAAGGTAAAGTGCACGGAAAGCAACTTTCATCTGAGGAAAAAAAATATCTTTCAAAAACTATTTGAGAAAACAAGTGACTTAAAATGTGATATGAGATGGTATTTAAGGGTGAAACTTGGTAAAATGGGTTTCAAGACACTATTTCCTGAGAATGGTAATTCTTGAGCCATTCATGGCAACAAGGAATGATAAAGTCCAATTCATGAAAACAGCAAAACACATCATTACTCGTATTAAAAATAGAAGGCCCCACCTTTAATGACTAAACTTAAAAGTCCAAAATATTCCACAGTGCTAAACTATCATATGTTCAAGAAGAAAAGACTACAACTGACAATAACTGTGCCAACAACTGATGAGTGACAAAGCTAGAATGATTCCATCATCAAAATCAACCAAAGTGGCAATGACAGTACCTGAGGTGAGTTGGGGCCAAAGTCATGGCCCATGGAGTCTGGCTCGTCCATATACAGAGTCATAAAGTCTGGCCGTTCCCATGGGGGTAAATCCAGCCATGCCAAAACCTGAGTGAAGCAGTAGATGAGAATGATAGCCTAACTGTTAAATCATGAAGACAGGCAACCTTTTCTTTGGAGCATATTCATAAGAGCGAGACCTCAGCTTCTCAAATGAAAACTGTACATAAAAATATGACATATAAGATGACAGTTAAGACAACAGTACATCTACTGACCACAACATCAGAAAATCACAAACAGGTAATTACCAATGTCAGGCCACTCAGAACTTACCTGGTCAACTCGGTCCTCATATGGAATAGACATATTGTAGTTGAACCAGTAGGTGGGTTGGTTACCATCCACTTCTGAACCCGGCCAGAAAAAGGTGGCTGCACGCTTGCCCTGTTAGGAACAGGGTATACAATATAAACAAATAAATGTGTGTGTGTGTTTTTCTTGTCATCTATATTTACCATTTCCTGCATTAGTAAGGTAGCACCAGGAACAGGTGTCATGTACAACGCACCAAAAAACAAAGCCCCTTCTCCAAACCCAGGCCCCACAGACCTTTCCAGGGTTACCCTCAACTGCTTCATGGGCCCTGGTTCAGCCAAGTGACAGGAAACCGTCCCCTACACACACATCATCCACTTTGCTCTATCCCATTCATGTCTCACACCCTCCAGCATGTTCAGGCCCCAAACCTTTAAAACATCTTTCACTGCATCATTCCACCTTGTCCTTGGTTTCTCCTTTTTCCTTGTTCCCTCCACATATCCTCTTAGTCATCCTCTCCACTTATCCAAACAATTTTCATAAATGCTACTCAGCTCTCTCATACATTCTCCTCTTTCAACCACACCTCTCTTACCTGACAAAGGGGGTTGCAATGGTGTTTCCTGTGGAGTGGAGTGGTGCCAGGAATGAATGAATTCAAGCAAGTGTTAATAATTACATGGGTATATATGTATATGGCTGTGTGTGTGTATGTATATGTATGTATATGTGTATATGCTGGTATGCATATGTACATGTATAAGCACGTATGTATATACGTGTGTATGTGAGTGGTTGGGTCTTTCTTCATCTGTTTCCTAGTGCAACCTCACTGATGCGAGAAATGGTGATTAAGTATGCAAATAAAAACAAAAAGATATATATATAGTATCCCTGGGGACAGGTGAGAAAGAAGGTGACTAAAAGAGGTGGGAGAAGGGTGTTGGAAATCCTCCCCTACAGTATTTACTTTTCCAAAAGAAGGAACAGAGAAGGGGGTCAAATGAGGATTTTTCCCTCTAAGCCTCAGTCACCTGTTGTAGATGCTATCTCACTTACACAGGAAATGGCAAATATATATGAAAAAAATATACGATTTTATACTTGTTCACATTTCACCATTTCTTCATTCTGTTCTGTCTTTTAGAGACAAGCACCCAGTTTAATTTCTTATTCCCACATTGTTTTCTTTCATCCTTCAAACCTTCATTGAAATTACCTTCCCTTCTGTGTAGTTTAACCCTAGCCACACTGATTTTTCTATCTCTTTCCTTGTCTAAAACTTCCATAATATCTGTGATCCTCTCATCTTCCTCTAGATTCATTATCTTTCCCATGTAATCCAAAAATCATAAGTGTCTTTTTCATTCATCTCAATGTTCTGACAATGCTCACATGGGATTTGCTTTTTACCATCTCCTTAAGTCTCTCATCATTCACTGTCACAGCCTTTAAACTTATCTAATAAGTCCTTCTTCAGCTTCAAACACTCCTACTTATTGCACATGATTTTTTTCTGTTCTTTACAGCTGCTAGACTTGCAGCCCTCAATAACCTTCCCTACAACTTCCTTCAGTATTTTCTCAACTGACTTGTGTAATATGTGCCTATTTGTCCCCATGATATACTACATCCTGTGCTCACACAATAAAGACATTAGGTGACTCCCTTGCAAACCACTTACTTCAGCCTTTTGATAGTATTTCTTTTTCAATTACAGTAATCCTGATGTAAAGAGGATCTCTAATCTATTTCTTCAATAAGGCCCTGTGTGAGTTTAAGCAAGCATGAATGCATGTACATATTCAAGTTAACCAAGTAAGCAGTGTTTTTCTAGATTACTCTGTCCCATGGGTTGGCCCTGCAGAGCATAAAAGAAAGTGAGAGAGCAAGATGACTATGCTCTGGAAGGCCAGTACAAATTATCATTATTATCATACATAATCACTGTTTCCCATGTCAGCAAGGTAGCACCAGGAAACAGACAAAGAATGGCCCATTCACTCATATACATAT
>JAUUDZ010241032.1:0-17222 GCA_032361705.1 Panulirus versicolor | reverse complement strand
CTCACACCACATATTGTCCTCAAACATCTCATTTTCAGCACATCCACCCTCCTCCACACAACTCTATCTATAGCCCACGCCTCGCAACCATATATCATTGTTGGGACCACTATTCCTTCAAACATACCCATTTTTGCTTTCTGAGATAATGTTCTCATCTTCCACACATTCTTCAATGCTCCCAGAACCTTTGCCCCCTCCCCTACCCTGTGATTCACTTTTGCTTTCATGGTTCCATCCGCTGCTTAATCCACTCCAAGATATCTAAAACACTTCACTTTCCCCAGTTTTTCTCCATTCAAACTTACCTCCCATTTAACTTGTACCTCAACCCTACTGAACGTAATAACCTTGCTCTTATTCTCATTTACTCTCAGCTTTCTTCTTTCACACACTTTACCAAGCTTAGTCACCAACTTTTTCAGTTTCTCACCCGAATCAGCCACCAGCTCTGTATCATCAGCAAACAACAAATGACTCACTTCCCAAGCCCTCTCATCCACAACAGACAGCATACTTGCCCCTCTCTCCAAAAATCTTGCATTCACCTCCCTAACAACCCCATCCATAAACAAATTAAACACCCATGGAGACATCACGCACCCCTACGCAAACCGACATTCACTGGGAACCAACTACTTTCCTCTCTTCCTACTCGTACACATGCCTTATATCCTTGATAAAAACATTTCACTGCTTCTAGCAACTTACCTCCCAGGCCATATACTCTTAATACCTTCCATAAAGCATCTCTATCAGCTGTATCATATGCCTTCTCCAGATCCATAAATGCTATATACAAATCCGTGTTTTTCTAAGTATTTCTCACATACGTTCTTCAAAGCAAACACCTGATCCACACATCCTCTACCACTTCTGGAACCCCACTGCTCTTCCTAAATCTGATGCTCTGTACATGCCTTTACCCTCTCAATCAATACCCTCCCTTATAATCTCCCAGGAATACTCAACAAACTTATACCTCTGTAATTTGAACACTAACCTTTATCCCCGTTGCTTTTGTACAATGGCACTATGCTTTCATTCTGCCAATCCTCAGACACTTCACCATGAACCATACATACTTTGAATATCCTTACCAACCAGTCAACAACACAGTTACCCCCTATTTTAACAAATTCCACTGCATTACCATCCAAACCCGCCACCTTGCCGACTTTCATCTTCTGCAATGCTTTCACTACCTCTTCTCTGTTCATCAAACCATTCTCCCTGACTCTCTCACTCTGCACACCACCTCGACCAAAACACGCTATATCTGCCACTCTATCATCAAACACATTCAACAAACCTTTTCTCAAACATACTACCTATTTCTCCTTTTTTCTCATCTTTGTTATATCCACACACATTTAGACACCCCAATCTGAGCCTTCGAGGAGGATGAGCACACCCCACATGACTCCCTCTTGTGTTTTCCCTTTTAGAAAGTTAAAATACAAGGAGGGGAGGGTTTCTAGCCCCTCGCTCCCATCCCCTTAAGTCGCCTTCTAAGTCACGTGGGGAATGCGTGGGAAGTATTCTTTCTCCCCTATCCCCAGGGTAAAAAACTAAAAACCAATATTTTTTCTTATGAATAAAGACCCTGCTGTCATACTTATCAGAGGGATACACATTAGGCCTATATTCACCGTATTATCAAATAAACAAATCAAAGCTTATGTTTGATCCTGTGGCCCTGTATGGGTTGTCTCTGAATCATCCTCACTCCCACAGGCATAGTACACAATTGACTGTCTTACTTACCACAAAAACACATCAGAACTTACCAGGTGCCACAGATGTCTCTTGGAGCAGTGAGAAGTGGAGGGGAGAAGGCATGTGACTACCTCCTGTGGTCACTAGAGGATATTGAGGCCTCCAGTCTGCTTAATTGCTTATTGTTTGGGTTGTGTGTCATCCATGGCCAGCCAGTAGAGTCTTTGATGTGCTTGAAATTTAACTTGCGGTGAGGAAAAAAACTGTGTATAAATGCCCACAGCACTGATAGGGTGAAGGTGTTGAACAGAAGTGATCCTGCTTGCAATACAAGTTGTATGGCTAGCATACACACAAATTTTGCATTCCAAAATGTTTCTGCCTCCCTACATTTCTTTTGTAAGTCAACATTTTCTGTATATAAATCACAACCCTAGGACTAGGGTGCTTCTTTCTCTATTTTATTACTAATGATTACACATACAGGATTTCAGTTGGGTTGTGTTCTCTAAGGTAAAATTTTGTTAGTAATTTACCAGTAACTGGAACCACTTAGTCGTAATACTATTTTAATAATCATAATTCTTCCTTAAGTGCCAGGGGACGCAAAGGGGTACTTGTATTTTTACGAGCATGGTTAGGAAGAAAAGCATACTTAATTTGTTTGAGTAATATTTCTTATTTTTCGCACTGTTTTGATTAAAGTAAGATCATTCCAGTGTCCTTCCTTATTGAAAATTGCTCTATATATTTGAAAAATAAAACACTTGCTTTGTTATAAACTTCAAGTGCCTCTTCTATGTCACAAGTACTGGTCACTCTTTAAAAGGGTGCAGCAGTAAGAATAGTTATGACAGAAATGGTGCTTAAGAAAGTTTTAATTTATTTTTTTCTCTGTCAGGTTTCTGCTCTGCTGTTGCATGCTGTGTATACCACATACATCCTGCATAGCCATTGGTTAGAAGGTAGGACAGGCAATTTTATCCCATGCATTCCTCTTTGTACCTTTACAGAAACTGTATATTTGATAGGCCTCATTCCATTATTTCTTTATCAACAGCTAGGGCATAATTTGTTAGGCCTGGAGGAAAAGATGCCATTCCTACCGCTTATGCTAATATCTGTGTATTGTGGTCTAGGAGTGTTGTACTCATGGTTGAAATATTACCAGTTTATATTGTTAAATCCAAGGAAAGGAAAGAAGAAAACATATTGAAGACTTAAACCTTAAATGAAAGATTTTTGTTTGGGACTGAAGAATAAGAAATCTTGGTAAATTCATATTGTTTTGTCTTTAGATTATATACAGCTTCTTAAATTATCATAATTTGAATTATATTCTTTAACAGAGAAGTCATCTTTTGCTGTCAGTGTTGCACCTTGATGAACAGGATTTTGATTTAATCTGTTAGGACTGAATCATGTAACAGCCAAGACATTCTTTTTTTAGATTGTCCATTTGTCTGTAAAATTGCCATTAATTAAGATATGAAATTTAAGAATATAATTTATAAAAAATCTGCAGGTAACTTCTGCATAATATTGAGTACCTAATAGAAAAGCTCTCCCAAACAGCTATAATAATCATCCTTACTTTCACTTCTCTTCCAAATAACATCTCTTTATTTTACAATTGGCACTGAGTAGTCTTATTTGAACACTGTGTATTTCTTTTGCATATTATGTTTATTTATTGAAAAAACATATTTTATGTCATTTATATATAGCACATGTTCATGTATTGTCAAAAAAGTTTATAACTTATGTGCCAATATATTAGGCATGAATATTGTAAAAAGTAAATGGAAGGTGCAGAAAAGATAAAGATGAGAATGTGTAATGTGGTGCTTCTGCATATGATGAGCTTACTGTTTGTCTTACATGAGCTGTATCTGCACTCGTTAAAAACATAGAAAATACTTGTGATTAGTTTAAAAGGTTATAGTTTACATGGAAAATACTGATGTGTAGTTCAGCTGACAGTAGACATGAGGAAAGAAATACTATGTAAATAAATATATGAATAATGTTTTATTGGATGTGGCAGCCATGTGGCTGGAAATACACAGTTGAGGTATTGCAGATATTACAGAATTGGGAGGCCACGTTTGAATAAGATCAGATTTTGATAGTGGTGACAAGGAGCTGGAAGTGGAGCATTTAGTTTATCTTAAATTTGGTTTTAGGAAATACCTTTCATGGAAATAACAACAAAAGAGGGAGAGTTACTTGTAGCATGTATGAAAAGAATGAGGTGAAAATGAGGGCTTAGTGGATGATGCCTATCTAGTTTTTCACTAAATTTCCTTTTGTTAGGGTAAGAAGATGCAGGAAACACAGGTATTATATGAGAGTAGTGTTTTATATGCATGTCATATAGGATGGGCTGCTTGGAAGAATAAAATTGTTTGGTTTGAGTCCTGATTTTCTTCAGGAAAAATTGTAGGATGCCAGCAGTCATGATCACTGATCAGAATTTGACTAGTGAATGTTTGGGTAAAATATCGAAAACCCATAATCCTCGGGACCAAATAATGTTCAGATTTTGGAATTTTATGGATTTTATAATCACTTGTGCCACAGATTGTGGTCTGAACATATCATAACCTAAACTGAGTGTTTTGTGTACCTGATGCAGGTTTAGTTATCATTTGATTGTAATATATGTAAATATTTATTATATAAAACTTTTACTGAAATTATTTACTGAAAGCTCAGGCTCCCAGTTGGATATAATTTCTAATGCACTGAACCATAGATTTTGGGAGGTGACAGATTTTTGAAGTGTGAATTTTTTTATATTCTGCCAATATTAGGTATATAAGTTACATTTGTGTGTTATTTGTGCTGATATGAATAAGTAAATATTCACAATCTAGTTTCTCTCCAGTTATTCAAATATGAATCAGTGTGTGAATATCCATTGCCATATTATTTATATATAAAGCCAGACTTAGCCTTTATGGTGTATTGTTAATGTGTAGTAAAGGAACATCATCCCTGAGATATTAACTATTGATGAAGTTTCTTTTCAGTCTGGATAGTATACTGTCAGCATCAAAAACTCGTGTAGCTGTTAATCATGTGTCCATTTGCCTACTTCTGTTTTAAATTTCATCGATAATGTGCAGGTGTCTTTCTGAAAACTCATAATTTATAAAATGTTTGTTAATTTCATTTGGAATGTAAGTCTATCATTGAGGGAAAATTCCTCTCTTGGATCCTTGCTCTGTTCCTTCTTTTGGAAAGTAATACAGGAAGTGTGGATTTCCAGCTACCCACTCTTGCCCCTTTTAGCTGCCTTTTATGAAACCCAGGGAATACGTGGGGGGCGGTAGTCTTTCTCCCCTATCCCCAGGGATATTTTTTTTTTTTTTCGTACATATTTACCATTTCCTGCATTGGGTTGGAGAGAGAGAATACGTCCCACACATTCCCTGTGTGCTGTAGAAGGTTGCTTGAAGGGGTGGGATTGGGGGTCTAGCTATGCCTTTTGGCAAAATGGCAGGAGCAGTATATAGAAGTAGTGGGCATGATTTTAGACAGGATTATTAGGTAGAAGCATTTGTAGTAGTCATTAGGAACATTGGATAGGACCCTCTGCAAACACTGCACTAGACTTGCCCTCTACCTGTGGCCTGTTAAGGGTGAGGTACTAAAGAGTAACAAGCAGCACTGGAGTTCTTTAGTTATGGAGATGGTGTAGCCATGGCCACCCCTTTAAGGGAATTCCAATTGGAACATGCATTATAGGTAGACAGATAGATAGATTAGGGGCTGGATATCCTCCCCTCCTGTGTTACTTTTCCAAAAGAAAGAACAAAGAAGGGGGGCCATGTGAGGACTTTTCCTTCTAAGGATCAGTCATTTGTTCTTGACACTACCTTGCTGATGCAGAGAACGGCGAATATGTATGAAGTATGCATATAGTATATGTGTATATTTTTTCACACTTGATCACAATTTCCCATGTTAGTGAGGTAGTGGCAGGAAACAGGTGAAAAAAAGACATCCACTTACATACACATGTATGTACATATATATATATATATATATATATATATACATTCATACTTGCTACAGAAATGCATGAAGCAAAAGAAAAAGATAACATGTACATTCTCTTCTTCCCTACCCCTTGCATTAGTGAAGTGGCACCAGGAAACAGACATAGAAAGGCCACATCTGCTCACATCCATAAATGAGCTCTCATGTGCCACATCTAGGCCCCAGAAATCTTTCCATGGTTTATCATGAATGTTTTACATGCTCCAGTTCAGTCCATTGTGTATCTAGTCATGAGATCTTCTCTCAGACATATTTCATTGAATGTAACTCCTAATTCAGCATTTATCAGTTTCTTGCTGATGTTTTCTACTTGTCTAACAATTTTCTTATACTGTTCAGGTAGACTACCAGTAAGCTGGCTAAACTTCATGGCAAGGATAAAACCAAACTGATGTAGAAGTTTAGTTCTACCCTTGCTATGAACTTTGGCCAGCTTACTGATAATCTACCTGAGAAGTATAAGAAAATCGTTAGACGAGAACATCAACAAGAAACTGTCAAATGTGCTTATGTATATGTATGTGTATATGAGTGGATGTGCCATTCTTCATCTGTTCCCTGGCGCTACCTCACTGACGCAGGAAGAGGCAATTACATATAATAACATATAATAATATATATATATATATCCCTGGGGATAGGGGAGAAAGAATACTTCCCATGCATGTTGTAGAAGGCAACTAAATGGGACAGGAGTGGGGGGGGCTCCCCTCCTTGTGTTTTAACTTTCTAAAAGGGGAAACAGAAGATATGAATATGTACATGTGTATATATGTATACATCTGTGTATATATATGTATGTATACAATGAAATGTATAGGTATGTATATACATACACAGACATATACATATATAAACATGCACATATTCATACATGTTACCTTCATCCATCACCCTGCCACACATGAAATGACACCTCCCTCCCCCCCGCATGCATGCGAGGTAGCGTTAGGAAAGGACAACAAAGGCCACATTTGTCCACACTCCTTCTGTAGCTGGCATGTGTAATGCACCAAAACCACAGCTCCCTAACATCCAAGGCCCCACAGACCTCTCCATGGTTTACTCCAGATGTTTCACATGAAATACTATTTCCTGTGTGGCGGGGTAGCGACAGGAATGGATGAAGGCAAGCAAGTGTGAATATGTACATGTGTATGTATGTAATGTCTCTGTAAGTGTATGTACATGATGATGTGTATATGTAGGCTTTTATGTATATATAAGTGTATATGAGTGGATGGGCCATTCTTCCTGTTTTCTGGTGCTACCTTGCTGTAGCAGGAAACAGCGATTATGTATAATAAATATATGTATATGTTATGTATATGTACGTGTATAGGCATTTAAGTTTGGATTTTAAACAGAAACAGACAAACAAGCATAGGTGTAAGTTCAGAGGCACAATCTTTTAGTACATGAGGTTGGATGCCATCAGGACCATAAGAAGCACTTTTCAGGCAGTCCAAAAAGAGATTACAGGAGGGGACATAGGATTAGTAAGAGGAGCATCAGGGAGTGAAGGAATGTCAAAGTCATCCAAGGTGGAGTTAGAGGAGAAACAGGAACCAAAGACATTTGCTTTGTCAATGGGAGAGACAGCTATAATACCAACAGAAGAGAAATGTGAAGGAAAGGTATAGTGACAGAAGTTGGTAGAGAAAGACCAGAAAGACCTATCAGTGGATGATGAGAAAAGGAACGCTTCGCCTCACACATAACGTACTTGCAGTGATTATGGCCAGCGATAAAGCTGAATAGGAGCCAGGGGAAGGAGTTTTTCCAAGCCTGATATGCTTGATCCCTTACCTGAATGGCCTTAGAACAGGAACAGTTGAAGCATGGATTGGATGAAGAGGTTGTCTTGGAGGAAGAGGGGATAAATGCTTCCATTCCCGCAAGAATAACCTCTGCTATGTGTTTGCCAGAGACAGAAGCATCACCCAAGGAAAGTCAGAAAAGAAGTTAAGCAAGTTATTCTAGTCAGCTTTGTTCAAGTGCCATTATTTATACTTAGAAGGGGCTACTGGAGGGCAAGGTGCTTTTTGAATAGATATATTTATGAGAGTGTGAGCAGACGAACCAATTGGGGCAGATCGTGTATTTGCAGAAGGATGGGCTAGAGATGAAAAACAAACCCAGTAGTCACAGTGGTTAGGAATATGGGTAGGGATGGAGATAATTTGCTCATACTTATTCGCAGTTTCCCACATTAGCGTCAAGAACAGAGGACTGAGTCTTGGAGGTAAAACTACAACAGGATTTCCAGTCCCCTGCTCCCACCCCTTTTAGTTAAAGTCTATGACACTGGAATACATAGGTAGTATTCTTTTTCCTTTCTCCCCAAGGATTATGTAATATATATATATATATATATATATAAACTCTCCTTTTTTTTATGTTCAATTGAGAGATGTAATTCACATAAAACTATAGCATTTTTTTTTCCATATGATTGAAAAAAAAATACTGTAATTGTAAATGTCCCACAGGGAAAATTTGCATTCAAGATTATATACATGATTGTACCTAAAAAATTGTAGTTAATTTCTCTAAATAGCAAGTAACAGTACCCAAAATGAAAACAGCATCATATTCCTGGATGTCTAATTTTGTGTTCTGGCTAAGCAATAAACAGTGTTTTACAAAGCAACAGTGTTGAAGATTTATGTGTCTAAATGTGCTATTAGTAACTTAAAAAATTTTAAATCATATACTAGTAACAAGAAAAAGTTTTCTCAGTTTTGAAGTCAATCTCTAATCAGTCCTGGATAATGTAATTATTTTCTGTAATGTTTTATAAACTATCATCATTGCATATCACATAACACTAATTATTTCACAAACATTTCTAGTTCCTAATGTATAAATTTGATATTTGGCATCGATAAATATTAACTATAAACATTTTTTGAACCTTTTTTTCCATTTCTTTTTGAACAAATGTTTCTAGTAAAATCGTTTTGTTTGTATAATAGTTTCCTTGAAGCTATGAACATAAAAAATTAAACAATTTAATATCTTTGAAAAGAAAATTCTGTAATTTGCATGAACTGATTAAAGTTGATTAATATTCGAGTATCACTTCTAACTCCGAGTAATAATTTCCAAGGACTGAAAGATTCTACTTTTGAAGAAAAAAAAAGAGGAGAGGTAAAACCAGTGTTACAAGTTTCATGTAGTCAACTGGTTACTAAGCAATAAATTCTATCATATATCTTCCCCTTCATAGCTTCCCCAAGTTTGATTTTGAACTTGTTTTTTATTTCTATTTGTAATGCGCTGCTGTTTGCCATCCTCAGCTTTATTTTCTGATTTCCACATCATATCATCTATTTGGATTTTGGAATCAATGGATGTTTCAGTTTCCAATGCTTTTGGCTCAAAACTTCCTCCAGGACTCGTCATGGCAGGTAAGATACCTGTTGGAAAATAATTTTGAAATTAAAAAATAAAAATAGGTTTAGACAGTTTGAATTAAATGTATTAACATGATGTACAACACAATAAAGGAACAACCCAGAAATGTTTGTATTTTTCTTTTTCTAAGTAGGTATTAGTTGGTAGGCAGCCAATGTCCAGGGAGGTATATTAACAGTACAATCCGCCTGGGTATCAGGGTATGCACTAAACCTGTCTTTTGGAAAAATGGTAGAAGCAATAGACAAAAGTAGTAGGTAGGAATATTTAGGCAGGAGTATTAGGAAGACGTAGTCAGTAGGAACAATAGGTTGGAGCTTCTGCAAACACTGAGCTAGAGTTGCCCTTGAGGGTGAAGCACCAAATGCTTATAAGTGGCACTAGAGTTTACTACTTATAGAGAATATTGCCATGGCCATGCCCCTGAGAGAATTCTAGGTACGAACAGGCACAAAAGAACAGAGATAATTTATGAGTTTCCTCCTGCCATATAGCAGAATGGCTCATGATAGAACTGAAACATGCAAATTAATACCCTCTCTCACACTGCAGCTCCAAGGATTCATCATGCTGCTAAAGAATGATTGTTTACTGTACTAATTTTATTAGTTTATACTATTACCTGAAGGAGGAGGAAGCCATTTCTGCTGCATTTCTTTGTGTGTCTCATTAATAACAGCAGTAATCTTCGAATTAACTTCGGCCTCCTGACTAGCAGCAGTAATTTTTAATGGAATGTCATACTGTTGGTCCAAGCCAAGATAGCTGTCTGACATCACATATAATGTCAAAACTGCATTCCCTGAAATAAAGGCAAATTTCTCATGTAAAAAGAGGTAATAAATTTGGATACATAAATATCATCATTTGTTTTGGAGTCTGACTGTCTTGATAATGTAATTTAAAAGTTTTCCCATCTTCCTACTTTCCTCAAAAAAGTAGAGTAAAATCTATGGAAAGTTATACTGAAAAATATAACAGTAGGTTTTGAAATTTAAAAACAATGTGGTTTCATGCAAGCATATGAGATTCTCTAGGATTTTCTTCAATCAACTGGGGTTAGAACCTAACCCTTGTCTTTCTTACTTAGTAAGGAAATATTGGCTCTCCCACCTGTTGCTATCTTCCTAACTAGTCAGATACTAGCAGAGGAATACTGTCATTGACACCACTCATTACTGCCTATCTGGCAACTAAGATTTCACAGCAGGTATCAACCTAAAAGTGGTCACGGTTAGAAAAGATCATGGTGCACAAAAAAAGTTATATGTTTAAGGATGGAGTGGTTAAGGAGGTAATTGCAAGAGTTTCGGGAATGAGAGGGCCTGGGAAGTGAGTCAGTTGTCATTTGCCGATGATACAGCACTAGTGGCTGATTCGAGTGAGAAACTGCAGAAGTTGGTGACTGAATTTGGAAAAGTGTATAAAAAGAAAGTTGAGAGTGAATGTGAATAAGAGCAAGGTTCAGCAGGGTTAAAGGACAGGTTAATTGGGATGTAAGTCTGAATGGAAAAAAAAAATAGAGGAAATGAAGTGTTTTTGATATTTGGGAGTGGACTTGGCAGCAAATGGATCCATGAAAGCTGAAGTGTCACAGGGTGGGGGAAAGGGCAAAGGTTGTAGGAGCGATGAAGAATGTGTGGAAAGAAAGTTATCTCGGAGAGCAGAAATGGGTATGTTTGAAGGAACAGTAGTTCCAACAATGTTATATGCTTGTGATGCATATAACATTGTGCGAAGGACGGTGGATGTGTTGGAAATTAAATGCTTGATGACAGTGTAAGGTGAAAGGAGGATTGATTTAATAAAAAATGATAGGGTAAGAGAGAGGATTGGTAGTATGAGAGCTGAGGTGGGTGGGCTTAAATGGTGAGGAAATATGGAGAGGATTAGTGAAGAGAAAGTGATAAAGAGATTATACAAGTCGGGGGGCAAGCAGGAGGTGAAATAATGGAGTGAAAGATGCTTTGAAGGTTTGGGGCGGAATACAAGGGCTATACAAGGTATACAAGGTACGATATGCCGTCAGTGGGTTGTTCGTGTAAAACAAGTATATTAAACGACCATTCTCGTTATTCCTATAAGTTTTCAGATCTGTAGGCCCAGCAGTTAATGACGTTGTAAGAATATCTAGCCACAGAGGGCCATAATTTTCTAGCTACAGACGGCCATCAGATCCATTATACTACATTTCCATTGAATCTGTCACTCAGATTTTTCTTTTTATTTCAAAGCAATGATGATCTGTAGCGGTCATGTTTAGTTTGTAATCAATATAAGAAAGCAAAGCCAATTAAATAGTGTCTGATAATTCTTATTAACGTTAAGACCAATCAGTCCAATTTCTGACGATTTTTTTTTTTTTTTTTTTTTTTAATTTTCAGCGAAAATAGGGTTGTCACGGCTATAGCGGACTTCAGATTCGAACGATATGAAGACAATTGGTCGAGGACCATCCATGAATCATTTCTGAAAAGTTTTGGCTTATTTATGATAAAAGGCAGAATGTGAATGCAGATATAAAGTGGCTGTTTACATGAAAAGTGTTTTAGGTGGTTGGATAAACAGAACATGGAAACTTGATTAGGAAAGAGGTATATATATATATATATATATATATATATATATATAAATTTGTCGATAACAGTTTCAGCCAGAAGACAGTAACGCACGTATGTCAGGCTTGCCTATGTTTCAAATGGCCCAAAAGGTACCAGGTAGCTTGTGGTTTGGTCCTTGTATCATTATTATCATTGCTTCTTCCCAAGACCTTGTCTTCAAACACATTCAAGTCTTCTTCATTGGGTTCTTAATATGATGAGCTCACGACTCATTCTGTTGATAGAATATTATAATAAAATACATGTGTTTCACGCTGATTGGTATCAATTCCTCGATAGTGAAACAAATATCATAGAGAAATTAGGTATATAAGACCTTGCTTTAACACCAAACAACAATTCCATGAAGATGTCTGACTATGAATACCTCTTTAGTAAAATAAAGAACATACATAAATTGATGAATAAAACCTTTCTCTAAAACTGAATCCTTATTGCATGAAGAAGTTCCAGTTAAGTTCTACTTTAGGTTTAAGGCCTTCGGCCTTCTCTACGGTACATTATTCAAACTATATTGCATACTTACATCTTGTATGTCATGTTATTGATAAAAGGCATTTATCAAGAAAATTCCAATTGTGAGTTATTTCTTATTTCCGTTAAACTAAGCAACGTGAACCACTTCGATTTACTAAATAAACGAACAGACTTTTCACGACGTCAAAATGTTAATTGACGCGCCATCTATACTTCTGTAACTAAACTATAGTCACAAAATGTGAAACGTTTTGGTCGAGTCTCCTCTCTTACTATATAGAGCCGCCGTGAAAACAAACTTGTTCACCAACTTGGATTTTGATGGATATAACAGGTAAATTGTACTTTATTTCGGTATAAAGCTCTATGTACTGTTTTGAATTAGTGGTTGGAGTGATTATAGGATATGTTTTGCGGTTAAGTAGACATTTTCAAGCTCTAGGCATATCGGAGCCATTACATGAGGTAGCGACTGGAAGTTCCAGACTAGTCGTAGTTTGGTAACTAGGGTGAATGTGTCATTATTATACCAGAACAGTGTGTATCAAGTTTGTAATCACTGTGAAGTGGTAAAAGTGTGGACTATCTGTAGAGGGAGGGACGGGATTTGAAGTCATTACAAATCCATGTTATCTTGAACTTCAACGCAGTTAGCGTTTGCTGAAGCTCAGGAAAAACGATGATGACCCCCACACTCTCACAACATTGGAAATAACTGAATGAGTAAATAGTAAATGGAAATAGCAGAAATTCAAGAAAAAATATGTGACCGTGTAGAAAGTTCAAGGATGTAAAACTTCAGGTATATTATCCACATAATTACGGTAAGATGTTTACAAACTTGGACTAAACCTTCTGCTACAGCTCCACTTCAGGAAAACTGTGGAGGCAAACTGTCCGTTGGCAGATTTTACAATCACATTTAAGTACATGCATAATGAAGTACTTCTGAGGAGTGGCAGTGAGTCATTGCACTTAAACATGCGTAAAGAACTAAAGGAAACCGAGGAGAGCAATGAAAGTGTTATCAGTGAGATGTTTGAGAAAATGAAATAAGCCCAGTATGGAAGAGAGAAGATAAGAGTTTACTAGATAACAACCTACAAGTGTCTAAAACAGCAGTAGACAGTCCCTCGAAATTTTGCAAAAAAACTTGTTAAAAAAAGATGTTCGTTTCTAGTGTAAGTGAAATGGATGGATGTTATATATTGTGCTGCACATATGAGTCAGTACATGTGCATCTCATGAAGACTACAAGGCTAGAATTAACTCAGTCTCGGGAGGTGATGTCTAGAGGGCGCTGACACGAACTTACGAGATGTACGTTGTAGGAATGTACCATTTTTTTTTTTGTTAACAGTGCTGGGGATTAATACCGGAAGATTACGTTGATAAAGTCGCAATATACAATGAATACTGTGTAAGTTCTTTTAATATGAAATCTGCAGGAACTTACACGTTTGTTTCATGAACTTTCAGTAGGTATACAAAATAATGGAAGCTAATCAGTGGTGAGGGTGTGGAAAAAGGGGAAGCAAAGAAAAAACGGGATACTAAGAGTTAGCAAAGAGAAAATTGAGACTAAGAGTTCTTAGGTTTTATGTTACCTGGAGCTGACCAGTTGATTAACATTCTTTATTCGTTTCCTTCATATAACAAAGCGAAGCGAGCTTAGTTAGCAGCGGTATGCTAGCCTAGAATTCCCGTAGGGACCTTGCTAGTCTAAGTTTTATGTCGAAAATGCCATAAGGAGAGAACGAATTATCTCGACAAACTCTTAACATGACGAGACTATACATTTCATGATCCTGTGTACTCGAATGAAAAGGCAAATATAAGGGTTAGCTTTCATTTAAGTATGTGGATTGATTTTCATATGATTTTCCTAGATGGAAAAAGACCGCTTTTCTTTGTAAAGGTTTTCCCGGTATTTTAATGGCAAGACAGAACACTATTGAATGAGGTAGGAATAGTGTATTTAGTCCAGCACTAAATACACTAAGTAAGGCCAAGCGAGACCGTTAGTGTCCGGATGTGGAGCTGTCGGGTTGGGCTGGTCTGATTTACCCTGACCTTCTAACTCAGGACCGCGTTCCTGCTGCCCAGAAATGGTGGACTAGGTAGCTTGTGGCTGGTCAATGACGTGTCCCGTCCATTTTAAAACGACATTAGGTCTACCTCCTATTGGCGGGTCATCAAAGAGCTGTATGGCGGTGGTCATGTTTGTCTGGATGTTGATGACAGGCGCTTTCCGTTCAATGTGAATGGCCGGTCACTGCAGCTAGTAATGATTTTGCCAGCGAATAAGTGATGTAAGATCTTTACCCCCACGTGGCCATGAATATCATGTTTGTGGTTTTATACACTACAAGTTCATGTCCAAAATGGTTGCACCTGTAATGTTTTGCTCATGTGGGTATGTGGGCTTGTCCTTCGTTGTGATACCTAGGGAGAAAAGTTAAATTCGTTTTAAGTGCCATAATTGATTAACAAACATGACGAAATATATTTCTGTGGACAGGGCCCTGAAAGATGTTTTGGAATTTTGAAGATTAAGGCGGGGGGGGGGGGGAAGCTTAGCAATCAAAGAAGTTTACCCTTAAACCCAACTCTCTGTAAACAAGTTTTTGTAGAAAACGAAAATAACTTAAAGGTAAACATTTGTACATTAAAAGACTATTTCCCGTGAAACATCCTACTGTTACAGAAATGTGTTTCACGTCTTTTATTTATGGGTCAGTATTTCTTACATATGGAAAGAAGAAAATATGACTTGTATGCTTCTATTTGTTGTTGACTTAATCGTTTTAGGTTACAAATGAACATTGCTCACATTTATTATTGTCTACGACGGACGCATCAGTTCGAACTCATCACTCATATTCTTTGGCGTGAGAGAGTTCATCTCATTTTACACGTTGACCTCCACTCAAGTGCCCACTATGAAATACTTGGCCCTCCCTAGGCTGACTGCTAAAGTAGTTCTTTCCAGCGTTGTCAACTTACCAATGGCAAGTTTAGGATAAAGTCATCGCTATAGGTACCTGGACTTTTTTCTTCTTCAGTACGATAATGTTCTTTACGATGTCTCAGTTCTTTTTATAGGTTTCCCTTTGTTATTTTTCGAATAATGATTGAGTATAGCGTTCGAGTGTTTATAATCAACAGAAGGGTATCTGTCTGGTTAATAGTTTAGTGGCAGATAAAAGAGAAGTGTATTAGTTTCATATCTGTTAATATGATATTGTACTTCTACATCAGGATGAATTTTCTCTGAAGAAGATATCGTTCAATGTCCAGCTTGACAGCTAATTTGACCATCAGTATGCAATGACGTGAATAGATATATGGGAAGTATGAACACCATAACCCTAGTAATTAGTAAGGAATCCTTCTTATACTATGCCCTTCTCTTTCATAGGTGGAAAAGACCGCAGCCAGAGTGAGAGAAAGAGAGAGGTGACATCGACTGAGATTTGAAGCATTTTCATTAGCTGACGAAAAATGGAAGAGAGCATGACTAGGCTGGCAGCTCCATGCAGGTATGTGGGCTTTCAGGCAGGTAGTGGGGACTGTAGTCTGTTGTTTAGATGGAGCGGGGAACGAGGATCGTAACATTGTGTGAGACTGTCTTAGAATGTGGAAAAGGTAGTGCCTTTTAGGTGATCCATGTAAACAAACCCTGCAAGAAATGTCATAACACCTTATTGTTGAAAACAAGTTACCTGAAATTTTAAGTTTGTATCCATTTTTTTCATCTGGTCGGTAAATCTTATGAAACTGTGTAATGTATATAGTGAAATACCTGTTATGAATTGTAACATGTAATATCAATCCACTGGGTCTGACTATGACCCTTTGTGACCCCTGTAATCCTTTCTGCGCTACCGCTCCAGGATGAACATAGGATGCACAATAAATTTCCCCGGGTTACCGGCACAAATCAATCAATCTGGGATATCTCAAGCGTTGTGTTAAGCAAAGTCCTCGTGTCCCTGCAGCTGAAATGCATACCATGTCACCTCGTTACCATCAGAAGTGGCAGTGTTGGTAGAAGCTGAGGGGTCGTGTGTAGTTGTTGCTTCCAGCCACTTTACATAGTGGGTGGAAGTGAAGGCTAGGCGATACTGGCTGCCGTGTATATACCCGCCTGGTCATGTATGACGCAACCTCGAGCAACATATGTGCTATTACTCTGCTCCTTCACCAGTTTTAGCAGGAGCAGCTGCCAATATGAAATGGAGTCAGTAATGCATTGTGAGGCATTGGGAAATTTTAGACCCTCGTGTGTTTGGGTATAGGGTTGATATTTTGTTTATGCCTGGGATGGTCATCATTTCCGTATTTGTAAGAGATTAAAAGATCGTAGACCCTGAATATTTTTTAGGTGGTGAAAATTAGATGATGATAAGCGTCAGTACCCAGTAAGGATTATAAACCAGTCATGACATAGCCCCAAAAAAATATCATATAATAATACACAACACAGAGAAAACAAGACACCATTTCTACCATTCTATAAACATTTCATTGATATTTCAACTCTCAGAGTGCTTGATATTCAGTTGGCCTTCACATATACAAGATAAGATACAGCCTTATCCAACATGGCCTTAATGATGTGATCGGTGGCGGGTTTTTAATGAATGAAAAACGTTGTGATGGTTGTCATAAGTCAGACGGGGAAAGAGTTTGAAACACAGATTCGTCAACGTAAATATTGTCATAAGTGGTTACCGCGCTAGTGCCTCCATCCAACATCAAGCCTCTTTTGTCTATCAAAATGATTAGGGTAAACCAGTCTGCCATTGTCACTACCAACTGTGTTCAGGAAAGAAATGTTTTCGAATCGTAATTCATCGAGAGTTCGTTTGAAGAAGAGAGAGAGAGAGAGAGAGAGAGAGAGAGAGAGAGAGA
>JAUUDZ010240921.1:0-17222 GCA_032361705.1 Panulirus versicolor | reverse complement strand
ACCATATAACATTGTTGGAACCACTATTCCTTCAAACATACCCATTTTTGCTTTCCGAGATAATGTTCTCGCCTTCCGCACATTTTTCAACGCTCCCAGAACTTTTGCCCCTCCCCCACCCTGTGACTCAATTCCGCTTCCATGGTTCCATCTGCTGCCAAATCCACTCCCAGATATCTAAAACACTTCAGCTCCTCCAGTTTTTCTCCATTCAAACATAGTAGTCTTATCATTATTATTATGTAATCCCACATAGCCCTTCTCCAGAATCCCCTGCAGCTTCAAGGATATGCTAAACTCAGTAGCTAGGAAAGGATGGATTCCTCTGGACTTAAAAGTTTTCCAATGGGACTGTACTCCGATGACACAACATAGCCAAAGATGACTTTTCCCTCAGGGTGTAACCACAGGCATGTATAGCTGGAAATGCCATACCAAGAGTATCATTTGAATAATACATAATGAACAAGGCAGACTATCATAAAAAAGATTACACAACATGAGTTATTGAAATTACTTATATTCTCACTTGGCATTTTAAGAACAAATATGTACAATAATGAAACCATTTTGTTTAGTTATGACACACAAGACTTTCATATGGATATAGAAATTAACATCATATAGACAGGTGGCACAAGGAGGTGCAGTACACTCCTAAAATAACTCATCTCCAGAAACTGGAGCTTGGAGAAAACTAAAACATGTTTAGAAGAGGAATGACTAGTAAAATCTCTGAAACAACATGAAACAGATGAACTGTGGGTTTGAAACAATAGCAAAGTTAACTGGTTTCTTATTAGGGAAACCACCCCTTACTCTTATTCAATGTTACACACAGCAATCATACTTGTGTCTTGAAGTATTTCAATTTCTTCCTCCAGGAACTGAATTTATATAGGATGTAATAATTCATTATATTCTACACAACACACACATACATACACACACACACATCCACCTAAAATCCCATCACACTACTGTTACACATGGGCCAACCTGTGTCAGCTAAGGTAGCCCCAAGAAAGGGCTGTCATTGACAGGAGCCCATACTAAGCTTAGTCTTGGCAAATCTTTGCCCATTCACTCTTCCTCCACCAGCACAGCACTGATTTATAGTATTAATAGCTCTATGCACTGACTAACTTTGAGGAATTCTGATTGTTCTTCCAGGGTACTTCACATAAAAGAGAATTTTCATAAGAACAGCTGTTTTCTCTTTAATCAAATACCAGTATGATCATCTGAATATATTAATGACCTCTTCAACAAATCTGTTGAAAAGGATGCTAAATATATGCTGAATATCATTTGTTCTGTGTAGAAGTAACTGCATACAAACTGCCAGAGTAAAGCCCTTTTAGGACAACTCGAATCCATATATATATCTTAAACAGAATAAAATAACAAGCATTTTTTACAGTAGTGTCTTGACTTCCTACAGTAAAGCATTTTGATATTACATCCTTTAAAACTTTTGTTCTCTTTGTGGGATGACAACTTCCCAAGTGAAAAGGATAATCCTAGTCTGGGGTCCACAGTTTTGCAATGTGAGCTGACCTGTACAATACAGCTGATAATGCCCAACCAACCCTGCTGAGCCATGTGATTATTGTCTTTATTGAGCCAAGAGTGCATACTGATCATTTTGACAGTTTTCTAAATTGAAAATTAAAACAGGATTTAAGAATGGATTAATATCTGCATTCACTGCTAACAATAACAAGGTACTTTTGCAGTGGTGAGGGCAATGAAAGGGAGGATGAAAACATGTACTTGAGAGTTGCAGTACATTTTCAACCTGGTATAGAACTGAAAATGAACAGATGTACGACACAGTATTTTTTCACTTCTCCGCAGTGTCCTTATTTTGTAGTGTACAAAAAAAAAATGTGATTCTGTACATTCATGAAGCAAGAATTCTGTTACACTATCATAAATGGTGTAAAAAATGACTGTTTTAGTGATCATAGTTACAGGTGAATCTGCAAATCTTTTAAAGCTGTGTAAGGCTGTATGCACTTGCTCTCCCAATGTAAAAGGGAACCTTTTCAAGTGGGACTATGGAATGTCTTAACAGTGACCGATGTGGGAAGAAATCTTACAAGAGCAAAATTCTATACAGAAGTAAGACAAATATTCTTGTTTTCATTCTAAATTGGAGAATAAAGGATGCACCATGTTGCCATGTTCAAAGCACTGAACGATGGATAAATAGAGATAATGGCTTGTAATGACCAGGGTGGTGAAGATTTAGAACATGTTTAAGAAGATTTTCATGATATTTGGCAATGGGAAGGCAGATACTAAAAGTAAAGGGTAGAAAAGCATGTGAGGTGCTTATAGAAGAATGTAGCACATGGTGAAATGTAGACTGCATAAAAATCCTCTATTATGGACTACTTGATTCAAATGTTTTTGTGTAGATACAAAAGATTAGTTTTTCTCAAAATAGACAGGCCAAAATTATGAGCAACTGAGAAGCATAAACTGCAAAGAACAGACGAGATTATAATAATAAATAGTAAAAAGAGTGGAGAAATGAAAAAGATATGTAGGGTTAAAAAATCAGTAAAAAGAAAAATATGGATGAGAACTTGTTACAGTATGGTCATAGGAAATACACAGTATATAAGAGGCAAGTGAATAACATCTCTGATTATCTTTTGGCTTAAGGTAATAATGGGAGGAGGTAGACTCCAAAAGAGATGGACGGATTTGGTGAGTGAGAACTCAAAGTCTAGGGGTATTTCGTATGATCTTGGATAATAATATATATCAAGTGCTGTGTAAGCCTTTTGTATGCAAAGGAGAAAGGAGGTATGACTCAAATGACAACTTAACCTCGGTTAAGAAGCAAATGATTAAGAAATAGTGAGGATAACTATTCACAATAAAATTGCTTATACAGGCATACTGTAAATGTTTGGGCTGTAAGCATTCAATCCTCATGTACAAAGGACAGGAGTTGCAGACAACAGAAAGGCTTTTGCAACACTACATGTGGATGATACTGTAACAGGAGTGTGATTATCAGAAAGTCAGAAATTGTAATAAAGAAGATTCTCAATGTGTTCAGGAAAATGAAATAACATAATAAATGCAAGCAGATGCATACGACACAACCTAACAGCAATTTCTTAAAGAAAATATTTTCTTCACTGTATCTGTGCTTGTTCTGATTAGGAAACCCTGCTAATGAGTGAGAAACAGGAAATAAACAATAGGAAAACAGGCAGCTAAAAGTCAAAGTCAAAGAAAAAATTAGAGTTACTTTTTCCATAAAAGGAAATAGCATATAAAAAATAAAGTATCTGAGCATAAATCAAAAGCAGATGGCAAAGATGGATACTCCAGGGAAAGGAAGTGTAAGCATCGAGTGTGAAAAGCAAAAGGTCTGAGGATGTCTTGGGTGAGGGGCAGTATCTTGAGACTTAAAATGATAAAAAAGAAAAAAAATGGAGTGCTTAGGACAAATAAAGACTATACATGTTAGAGACTGACTGCACCTCAATTTGGGTGAAGTGAGTTGCATGTGATACAGGTGATGAAATGGAAAGATGGGTATATAAGAACATACATAAGCAGTATGATGGCATCTCCTATGTAGCAAATTGCAAATATGTGCAGAGGCTATATTTATAAGTCAATTAACCATATGGAAAGAGAAGTTTAACAAAGATACCTTCAATGAGAGATATGGAACAACAACAGCTGCCATAGTAATGGGGACTGGTAGTGAAGAAATGGGTGCCAAGAAAAAAAGGAGACAGATGACTTACTACTGAAAGGGATGTTCAGAGTTCTGAAAGGACTAATGGCATGAATAAAATACAGGTATGGGTGGAGTATTCAGGGGTCAATGTGCTGCCAATAGACTGAACCAGGGTATGTGAAGTGCTTGGGGTAAACCACAGAATGGTAAGTGTGACCTGGTTGTGGATAGGGAGCTGTGGTTTCAGTACATTACACACGAAAGCTAGAGAACAGATGTGAGTGGATGCAGCCTTTCTTCATCTGTTCCCTGTGCTACCTCACCAAAGCGGGAAATTGCGATCAAGTATAAGAAAAAATAATATATATATATATGACAGCTAGAGACTGAGTGTCTACAACTGTGGCCTTTGTTGTCTTTTCCTAGCACTACCTCGCGCACATACGGGGGGAGGGGTTTTTTATTTCATGTGTGGCGGGGTGGCTAAGGGAATGAATAAGGGTAGACAGTATGAATTATGTACATGTGTATATATGTATATGTCTGTGTGTGTATATATATGTATATATATACGTATGTATATGTGTGTGTGTGTGGATGTGTATATACATGTGTATGTGGGTGGGGTTGGGCCATCCTTTCATCTGTTTCCTTACGCTATCTCGCTAACACGGGAGACAGCAACAAAGTATAATAAATATAAATATATATATATATATATTAGAATGTCAATTTATAACTACATAATAAAAATTGGTAAATATATATTTAAAAGAAAAGAAAAAAAAACTTTTTTTGATGTTTGATGAACTGCAGAACTTAGAAGAAAATTGGACTTCATATTAAGCTTACAACAGTATTCACACTCCTTGAAATATCAGTGATATTTTGGAACATATGACAAGTGAAGTTCATGATGTTTGTGAAGTGTGTAAAACATGTGACCCTTTAGAATCCAGACAAGCAAGGCAGGTACAGATGCAAAATTACAAGGATGTTCTGAATCATTATGTGACAGTCTTATATCAAATTCTTGATTTTCTCAGACCTAATAAACTGGGTATATTGAAAGGCCTGTAGACCTGGTTGTGGACAGTGAGCTGTGCTTTTGGTCTGCTACACGACATGTATGCATATGGGAAAAAAAGAGGGGGACACCTAACCAGTGGGTTATATGTACCTAAGTTGTAGCCTGGCTGGAGTGGATAGCTATGCCTGTGTGCCAGGACTGATGAATTCAAGAATGCTCCTCCTGATTGGCAGGCTCTTATTGCCCAGTTAAGGATATGAATCTTCCAATACACTATCTTATGCAGTCTCTTTTGGGATGTATGCTGCTGACTGTTATGTTAAGTAGCATATCTGTACCTATAGATCACTGTATTGAAAACGACAATAAATATTTGTTAAATAAGATTGCTACATTTCTTAATAATAAAACAGAAATTATATAAGATAGCTACTTTTCTTAATACTAATAAAAAGGCTTACTGCACTGCACTTTAAAGAATTATCAGATCTGGATGCATAACCCTGGTGTGTTTTGAAAGATTTCATTCTCAACAATGCTTGCCATTTACTAACACTGCCTATCTATCTATTTATAACCCTAAAACCTATTCCAACTAGAAATCCCCTAAGGGAGTGGCCATGGCAATAGGGTCTCCATAACTAGTAAATTCCAGAGCCGATTCTTTGACTTTAGTGCCTCACCCTTAACAAGCCTCCTCTGAATCTTTTCTATGAGCTCTTTTTGCTTCTTTAGGTGATCAAACAAGAGTTCAGGCCTTATGTACAAGATGACCAGCTTGCTAAATAGCTTCCTTATCCATATACTTAAAAGCTTTTCTGACATTTGTCAGCAGACAGTTTGTTTCCTTCACTATTCTCCTACTATGGGACTCTGGCAATAGGTACGCAAGAATGTCAACTCCCATGTCCTTCACACACAGAATACTGAAACTTATTTCCTGATATGCATTAATCATAGTGAGGCCATCTTTCACTTCATTCCATCCTCATTACATTTGCTTGGGGTTTCATCATCCAAGTGTCAGACTAAGTCTAGAGTTTGTTTAGGTCCCCTTGTAAGCTGATGCAATCCTCCTTGCTTTTCATTATCCTCATGATGCAATCCTCCTTGCTTTTCATTATCTTCATGACCTTTACCTCATCTGTAAAAATTCAAGTGGTATTCCATACCTTCTGACAAGTCATCAACATAGATCAAGAAGAGTAATGGTCTCAGAATTGAACCCTCTGGCACTCTGCTGATCACCTTAACCCATTGTGTCGGTATGTGCAACTACTATCATATGTGTGTCATAGGAAGAGTGTTTTACACTCAAGTTGCTCCATCTCTTAACTTTGAATACATGTACCATATCTTTACTCTTATGTAGGAACATCCATACACACCCTAATATATGCTGGATACCCATTTACTGATCAATCCCCAAGGGGAAGATGAACAGCTGGTGAACTGGAAAGTTTTGTGGGGTCTGGATGTGGAAAGGGAGCTGTGGTTTCAGTGCATTACACATGACAGCTAGAGACTGTGAACAAATGTGGCCTTTGTTGTCTTTTCCTAGTGCTACCTCGCGTGTGCGTGGGGGAAGGGGGGTGCCCTTTCATGTATGGTGGGGTGGCGACGGGAATGGATGAAGGCAGCAAGTATGAATATGTAAATGTGTATATATGTATATGTCTGTGATATGTTGTAATGTATCGGTATGTATATGAGCGTGCATGTATATACATGTGTATGTGGGTGGGTTGGGCCATTCTTTCGTCTGTTCCCTGGCGCTACCTCGCTAATACGGGAGACAGCAACAAAGTATAATAAAATAACTATAATATTCATCCACTTGAGTCCATTAAAAGGTATTTCAAGTTTATTATACCCAAAAATCTGGTATCTCATGAAGAAAACTGGATTGACATATCCACACATACGTAGGGCTAGTAATGTTAACAGCGCTAATCAAACTGGTATTCTTAAAAGAACTTATTGTACTTGCATAATCAATATTGATAGAAAAAGATAAATACAATAAAATGAATGCATAATATAATATGTTATAGTCATTGACAAAGTCTACGATGAAACACCACCTTCATTTACTTTTCAGCATAAGATTTTAATTGTTTCTACCTTGATTATGAAGATCACATATTGAATGATAAAAATTCGATTATCATTTCACATGTTATTACAAAGGAAGCAAAATTTACATCATCTTAATATCTACAAATGTATTTCTATCGATAAATTATACATAAAATCCTTCAACAGCCATCACCGGGGTAGGGCAACAATGACTGTACTATAAAAAACACAAATATCACAGCACCAAACCTAAAGCAAACCAACAATACTTATGACATATATACAGTATAAATAAAAGACAATTGAGAAAAAGAAATTTATGTCCATAAAAATATTCACTGGATGCATGTTTCTTACCTCAGCAGTAAGAGGTACGCAGCAGCAAAAACATGGGTAAAATAAAGAAATCTAAGGAACACGATCATAGGCAAAATGAAGTTGAAAGTCCCATTACTGACAAGTTAGGTCAAGCACAGGTCACGATGTAGCAGCGGCTAAAATGAATACGACCATCATGAGAGTTGCTGAGAACAGTTTTGCAACTTGGTCTGCCAGACATAATGTACTGAGGGAAGTACCAGGCTAGTCTGTCAGTCATCCTAGTAATTGCACTGTTATTCTATGCCCTTTCAAGAACTCATAAAGTGTGTTTATAAATGGTAAATTCTCCATCCAGCACTGTTCTTGACAAACAGGCAGTATTTTATTGTCTTCATTTTATCCATAAATTTTAGCATTGTACTATGCATCAGAAGCCTTCAACTGTGAGGTTGAAGTAGTCAGTAAAAAAAAAAAAGTAATTAAGCTGAACATTGACAAATTATAATCACCTTCATGTTACAAAATTCTTAAAATCATTATTGAAAGTTTAGCATGTTTAAAAATGTAAAAAATAAACATTCTATGGTAAGAACCTATGTGTTATAAACTTTTAACTGGGGTAAATGTTAGCCTAAGCACGTTAGCCTGGGCTGGGTTGAGTGCTGGCCTAGGCATGCTAACCTGGACTTGACTGGATTTCCTCACAACCAGTGATGATGATGACTCAAGCAGCTGATGCTGTCGCAGTTTACATCACTGCCCATATAACATACATCACTGACAACATGGGCACTGTTAAGAATTTCTTGTCAGATAATTTCAAAATTCAATGAATATTCTAAATAACAGTTACCATTATCTAAAGCTGTGGCTGAAACAGTTCCACAAAGAACCGCTGCCACCTCAAAGTATCATCTACACCCAATACAGACTCGTAATTACCATACCTTTTATTCTGCACTGCGGTTTGCTAACTACAATATTATCAATAATTGGAAAATCCTAAAATGTACATGACAAACACTTGTTGTTTTGTCTATAAAGTTTCTTAACAATTGTGAGCCTATCTAGAAATTGAGATAAAGTAACCAGATGAGTCTCTGCAAGGTTGTACACGAACATCTCTACAGAGTACTGCTGCCCATATCCTTGCAACCACTCATCTTGTTAAAATAGCTTCTTTAAAGTTATACAAAATTGTTGTACTAATCTACGAAATATAACTATTATTCTTGTCATCTAATGAGGGTTTTGATTACAATTACAATAAAGAGTAAAACAAATGAAATATGCTCATTAACAGCATTTTGCTACAGGAAGATGCTGACACAGTGGTGCCGATATGACAAAATGTAGCAAAGATGATTCAAAATCATTCTAACTACATTTATCTTTAGGAAGTGTCGTTGCTCATGAACCAATGAACGTGTCCTAAACTTGATGGTCACTTGACTACATGATTTATGAGTCATAGGATTTCTCTGCTATGACCAGCTACACTCTGCATCTTCCTTGCATGGTAGGATTACGTTTCAGAGATAAATTTTGGCAAAACAAACTGAATAAGATCTGTTACTGAAATGAGTGAAACTGAAATTACATGTCATCATTAATGTACACCTTTAAATTGGAAAAAGCTATGCTTTTTTCACCCTGGTAATACTGTCTCAAGCAAATGTGGAACAGGCAATTAATGTCTTGTTGCACCCCTGCATCACATTAAATAGGACACAGTTCAACACACAGTACAACACTACATGAAAATTCAATAATCATCCTACCCTAATGAGACTTTCATTGTTGCATTCTTTGTACTGAATCAGTCATCTGAATACCTTGGAGGTGGAAGGTGCCAACTCAGGCAGCAGGAAGCAGCTGTCAAGTCCAGATAGTAGCTGCAAGCATATATAAAATAATTTCTAAAAGTATCAATCACACGGCATTTCAACTACTCTCCAATTCGCATTTATACAACAAATTCTACAAATACTGGTGAGAATCACTCGCTGGACAAGCTGACACAACGACAGTTCTTTATCTAACAAGGAATATACTACAAAGTACAAGTTACACCTGTCAAATATGACAGCTGGAGGTATGGGCCCACTTCCTAGTCAGCTTCTCACAGGATTGACACTCAACTGGTCTGAAATACAACTATCACTGAGGCCTGAGTAAATACCCCAAAAAACTGACTGATAACATTTCTTAGGATACTAACTGTACTTTTAAAGACGTATCACACTATCCCTTGAGTGGTTGTGGTTTTACAAGTCACTGCTTTATAAATACGAGCCATTCAGACGATCTGAACAAGAAGACTGAATGTACAAGGTACTGCTGTATCCTGACGATCCACCTCTACAGTTCCATTAGCATTCCTACTGGTGCTTTAAAATCATATCTCATGCAGACAAGTAAGAATCTTCATACAGGCCCATAATGAAGTACATGCAGACATATCTGAAGGTTTTCAGTTTATCATGCAGCAAAAAATATTGGAAAGTGACAGAAATTGAGGGTAAGATGAGATAACAGGATGCTAAGGAGAAAGGTAGTTCATTTGGGGATAGGGGATGGAAGTGTGAGGCGTAGGGAAGAAACAAGTACTGGAGGGAGAGAAACGAGGGCAGAATGCATGGACTGTGTACACAAGGGAGACACATAAAGACAGGGATAAGTGGGGACTTTTGCTGTGGCCACTCTCTTGACTGGTGTCCCAAGAGGGAATGGGCATCAAATATTGATAGATAGATAGTAAAGAGGTAGGGATGCTGATAAGGAAGCTGGTGGAGGGTAGGAGGCAGGGGTGCTAGTGGGTGTGAAGAGGTAAGATATTGGTGGATTTGTAGAGTTAAGGAAGTTGGTGGGTGCGAGGAGGTAAGGATGCTGGTGAGTATGAGGAAGTAGGGTTGCTGATGAGTGTTAGGAGGTAGGGATGCTGGTGGAAGGGAGGAGGTAGGGATGCTGGTGAGGGCAAGGAAGCTGGGGCATTAGTGGACATGAGGAAAAAGGGATGCTGGTGAGTGTGAGGAGGTATGGATGCTGGTGGTCATGATGCGGCAAGGATGCCTGCTACTAGGTGTGAGGAGGTAGGGATGCTGGTGAACGTGAGGAGGCAAAGATGCTGATAGGCATGATGAGACAGGGATGCTGGTGGGTGTGATACGGCAGGGATGTTGGTGGGTTTGAGGAGGCTTGGATGCAGGTGGGTGGGAGAAGACAGGGATGTTGGTGGATGTGAGAAGACAGGGATGGGTTTGAGGAGGTATGGATGCTGGTGTGTGTGAGGAGGCAGAGATTCTGGTAGCTGTTAGGAGGCTTGGAATGCAGCTAGGCTTGAGGAGACAGGGATGCTGGTTGGAGTGAAAAGGTGGGGATGCTGGTGGGTGTGAGAAGGTAGTGATTCTGGTGGGTGCGAGGAGGCTGAGATGTGGGTGGGTGTAAAGAGGTAGGGATGCTGGTGGGTGTAAGGAGGCAGAGATGCTGGTGGATGTGAAGAGACAGGGATGCAGGTGGTGTAAGGAGGCAGGGATGCTGGTAGTGAGGAGGTATGGATGCTGGTGGATGAAAGGAGGCAGAGATGCTGGTGGGTGTGAGGAGGTTGGGAAGCTGGTGGGTATGAGGAGACAGGGATTCTGGTGGGTGTGAGGAGGCAGCGATGCTGGTGGGTGTGAGGATGCACACACATGCTGGTGGGTATGAGGAAGTAGGGATGCAGGTGGGTATGAGGAGATAGGGATGTGAATGGGAGTGAGGAGACAGGTGTGTGAGTGGAAGTGAGGAGGCTGGGGAGGCAGGGTGGTTTTCTGAGTATGAGGAGGTAGGGGTGTTACTAAGCATGAGTTGGAAAGGGTGTTAATAAGCGTGAAGAAGAAGGGGTGTTTACTGTGTGAGGTGGTATGGGTGCTGGTGGGTATGAGGAGATAGGGATGTTTTTGTAGGTTTAAGTAAGTGATGATGAAGGAAAAGAGAGGTCAAAATGCTGATGCTGGCAAAAAAGAAAGTCATTATTTGAGTGAGTAAAGAAAGGTTGTCGAGGGAGAAGAGGTGAAGTCAGAGGCTGTACAAGAAAAGGGCATTAGAGAATATTAAGGAAGAAAGTGCTGTTGGAACTCTGAGAAATGCTGGAAGGAGTGAGGGTAAAGAGTTTCAGGTGATGAGAGAAAATAATCAAGGAGGCTATAGAAAAGGGTGTTTATGGTGGTACTGGGAAAGGCAGATGACAATATTGCAAGGTAAGGCATTTAGTGGGTGGATGGATACTTGTGGAAAGAGGGTTGGGAGTTTTGGAAAGGGTTAGAAGACAGGATGATAATAAGAAAGAGAAAAGGAACTGTTGGGGAAGGAGTGGAGATGGAGCAAGAGAGGCTATGTAGAGGGTTGAAAAGAAGGTTTTCACTGTAAGGTAAAGGTCCAGTGAGATGTCATAAACTGGTGAAACAGTTACTCTGGCTTTAAACCCAGGATAAAAGATGAAGTACTTTATCATGACTCTGGGCAAGTCCAGGAAGATAATAGGTAACCTGGATGAGAGCTTGGTGTTCTGTCTCATAACCAAATGTGAACAGGTGGTTTATGAATGAAGGGTGCAACATTTAAGCAGATTTTTTTTCTTTATGAGCAACTGACATCCACTGTAACAATACTAAGTTGTTTTCTTTGAGTTGCACCAGCTACTTGCTTGCTTGTAAATATTACCTTTGGAATCTCATTAGGGGTGATGATAATGTAATAAAAGCTAAGGTTGATAAATAGTATCCAGAAAAAGCAAGATAGCTGGGAAAGAGGCGTGGTGTTGCATCTGGTCAAAATGTCCTAAAACAGAACATTAGAAACTGAATGACCAATCAAGAAAAGTTAAGTGGCTTCAGCCATTTAACCAGATGTGTGACCTATGAATCACAAGTGGAAGCAAATTTTCCTTCTTTCAACTACTGTCTGTGATATTACTGTCATTTCTGCTAATTCAGCAACTTCAAGGAAAAATTCACTGTTCTAAACATTCCCTAATTTACTGATCTAATATCAGGCTCAATGAAATACAATTACATCTGCTTCTTGAAAATGAGATGTCTGTGTCCTCTGCAACTAATATTTCATAAGAGTTTAAACCTGCTGATGGGCAATGATGTAAGATAAAGGTTGACAAGTGAGGTTAAGGTAATAAGGCAGGTGATATGGAGTTGCAGGATAAAAAGATGGAAGAGAGAAAGAGCAGAGAAGGTGAGGAGGGGCATGTCAGGTAACAAGAGTTTAAAACTTTGTGTGATCAAATCATGACTGGCTTTTAACCAGGACATTTATGCATACTTCACACTTTTTTCTTGTGGTAAAGATGCTGACAATAAATTATAAACTGACATCATCAATGTGCAAAAATAGCCTATAAACAATACTTCTACAAAGTGTAACAAGACGAGCCAGCGGAGAGCAACAGCAGCAGTGATGACAACACTTCCAAGAGTCTCACAGCTTAATTGTACCTAAATGACTCTGACAAAAGAGTCTTACCATGTGGGTGCTGAAACTGACCACTGCTCATTCTTTGCTCCATAACTATTTATTACCTGAAAAAAAAAAAAAATTAGTGGACAAAGAAATTCACATGTCAACACAATGCATGATGAGCTAATAACCAC
Organism: Panulirus versicolor; assembly: GCA_032361705.1. Taxonomy (NCBI): domain Eukaryota; kingdom Metazoa; phylum Arthropoda; class Malacostraca; order Decapoda; family Palinuridae; genus Panulirus; species Panulirus versicolor. The sequence continues at coordinate 4,435 of JAUUDZ010240921.1, read as the reverse complement.
TTTCCCAGAATCACATATAAGTAAGAGCACCTTGTTATATACTTGACCATGAACACACAACCCTTCCTGTTATCTAAACCTTAAACACACTGAAACACACACACACACACACATATATATACTTACTTATCTTACCACAGATATCCCATCTACAGGGTTACGGCAATGCTCAGTTAGGGTGAGCACAGGGCAGCTGACTAACTGTTCAATGTCTTTTGTATGGATGAAGTGTCTTGAGCATGAGGGGTCAATGGGTTGCAACATGGTATATGGAGCATTCAGGGGAAACCACATAATGTTCTGCAGACAATGAGGTACTCAAAAACCCATCCCTATCAGGACATTGGTCACCTTACTGATCTTCCTAGGTCGACCAGGCTTATCTATTCGGGAAGCGCATAAATCAGAAGGTAACCCAAAACAGTGTCTGGATGGTGGACTTTAAATCTAACCACTGTGGATGACAGAAGAGTAGACAGTAAAAAGTTCTTCAAAAGATGGTTAGAACAGAGCAACCTAAGGCTATGACATGATATTATGTAAGAAACTTAAGAAAAATGTAAAAAAATTAATTTTGTATCATAAAATGGAACAAAATGACCAAGGACACGGTTAAAGTACAATGCATACATTCATTGATGAGGTTGATTGGTACTAAAGAATGTTCGAGACAGAATCCTATATGTGTAAAACTCCCTCCCCATACAGTACAAATATCATTTACTCTTTTTAACGTTGGAGGCTCCATTCTTGGACAAAAGTCCCCATCAAAGCCGGGCCTTAATTTTGAGCTGGGTCGTAGTTATTGGGAAAGACATGGGAGGGTCGAGAGTTCCAAAGCTTTGAGGTGTAGGGAAAGGAAAACTTATCACAATGCCCCTTGTGTAGGGAAAGGAAAATTGATCAAAATGCCCCACCCTTGACTTGCCAATGGCAACATGGTAATCATGTGACACAAGCAACCAGCTCTCTGAATCAAAAACCAAAGTAATACCTATAGAAGAGGGAAACTGAGCCTATATTATATAGCACAGAATAGTGAGTGAAGTCTTTAAGTCTGCCTGGGAGAGTTTATATGTCAAACTACTTTAAACTCTGTCAAGGAAGGATGCAGATATATAGCCATCCCAGGTGAGACAGCAGTACTCCATACAAGGACGGATCAATCCTTTTTATAAACAGAGCAACTGCTTGGAAGAAAAGAAATTTTGACATGTAAACAGGACTCCCACTTTCTTATAAGTATACTTAGCTATTTCAGTAATGTGGAGTTTCCAAGACAGTGTGAATGTTAAAGTCATACCAAGTATGTTCAAATACTCAAGAGGTGGAATTACACAACAGTCAAAGGCAAGATGAATATTGTCAAGAATTTCTGATAGAGGTGGAGACATCTTGTTTTCAGGTGAGAAAATGGGACTTTTCTTTACAGGACAACTTTTAAGACCCAAGGTTAGTTACTGGTAAGGGGAAAAAACATTACCCATAACTAAAATGGTGAAAGCATCACTAATTACAAGGATGGCAAGCAAATTTTGCATCCTTCTGCTCTCAATAACATGGGGTAAATGAGATGGGAAATAATGCCAGCCACCTTCTAAGACTATACCATGTTGCTAGATAAACAACATCCCATCTATAAGCCAGTAAAAGGATTTGCTATGCAAATAAAACCCATCCATGAAAGCCTTATTTTAAACAGGAAACATCAGATATATTTTGTCAAGACTACATGGTGTAAGGTGGGCTGACTGAATAAGAAATGATACAGTAAGAGAAGTGTGTGACAGTAAGCAGAATATGAGAAAACTGAAAAGGGTGTGCTGAAGTGGTTTGGATATATAAAGAGGATGATTAGGAAGAGTATTATCAATAGGATAAGTATGCCATAATACACACTTGCAGTACAAATGTATAAAGGCATGGAGAACAAAAGTAAGTGTTCAACTGACAGATGTATAAGTTTGTTGAGTGAGCCTGGTAAATTGTATGGATGAGTGGCGGCTGAGAGGGTGAGGGCACGTGCTGAGCAACAGGTTGAGGAGGAATGTGGTTCTAGTAGAAGTAGAGGGTGTGTGGCTTAAGAATGAGTTTGAGAAATACTTATGAGTAACAGAAGGGTTTGTAAATGGTATTTCTAGGACCTGAGGAGAGCACATGACAGAATAAGTTGTTCATGAGGAGGGTGAATGGTTTTAAGTGAAGATGGGTCTGCAGTAGCAGTGTATGATGTCACCACGGCTGTTTAATTTGCAGGGGTTGGCAATCCTGGGAATGGATAAAGGAAAGCTAGTGTGAATATATACATGTGTATATATGTAAGTATATATTGGTATGTATATGTATGTATAAGGGCATGTATGTTGATATGTAAAGTATATGTATGTATATGGCCATGTATGTATATATGTGTGTATATGAGTGGATGGGTCTTTCTTTGTTGTGTCTGAGAGTGTGGCTAGGAAGTGATGACACAGCACTGGTAGTAGATTCAAATGAGAAACCATTTTTCTGTAACAGCACTGACCCCCTTCCATCTAGGTTGCTTCAAATAAAACCATTTTCAACTTTTAAGCAAAAACAACAAGCTTGTCATCCTCTCATCTTTAGCAAACACCACACTGAAAAAAGGAATCTGTCAAAAAATGACCTGAAAAATACCATACAAGCATTTCCACAATTCATTCCACCAGACATACATCCATCTAAAACTAAACTCTTCAAGCAATCACAAGCACACTTTCTCATCTGCATTATGACCATCGCCCACTCTTCAGCATTACTAACATCAATTCAATGTCACAGTACCCTCTGTGATGCTCAAAATGCAACTTCCACATGGAAGATTCCAAGCACCTACAACTGTGCTGCACTTACAATGCTTAAAAGCCCATCACTATATTTCATGAAATATGGTCCCAGCTGCTAAGGGAGCCTAATAAGAGGGGCCCTGAGGTTGTATGATTCAAATTTCCTCCAGTTACCTCTTCCCCATATCAAAGTGTACTCACATCAGAAAATTTCATAATTAACATCTTTCTACTATCAACAAAAAAGGGCTTCAAGTTGTTTTGACAACATGATACCCTACGTAAAATATTGGGTTTTCACAACTTCCATCATGTACCTACTTTTTCTATAGAGTCTAAGTCTTGCCGAAGTTGAGATTGCAGAGCTTTGAGTGTATGTAATGGCAGTTTCTCAAGATCAGCATGAGGGTGGAGGGCCTGTACATATGGACCAAGTCGTCCTGCCCTTAACTCTTCCATCTCTTTTTGCTGAGCTGCAATCTTGCCCACAAACTGCAAAAGGCAAGATTTTCAGCCTGTGATAGTGAAAAACCTTAAAATATAATTCAATCAAAACTTACCATTACTATTTCAAAAACTCAAGTACTGTACCCATCAACGCACATTAACTAGTATTCGTTTTTCAACAAACCTAGTAATCATACTTCCGACAAAATGATCTCATTTGTTATGGGTGCCTATAATTCACACTTGCCATTCATTGTTTTCCATATGTCTTACTCATGAAAACAAAATACTTAGCACCATCAGTAAACAGAAATGACGATTAAAAACATTAACCTTGTTGATGTAATATGATAAGATAAAGGGTGGTAATCTGAGGGATGGCAGCAGGGTGGAAAGCAAAGAGGGGACAGGGAGTTGCCAAAGTAAAATTTGAGATTTCCAGTTTTGGGAGGTGAGCAGTCTACTGCTTCACAGTTGAAAACATACATTTTTATTTGGTGAGTGATACAATAAATTTCATCACTTACATATTTTTTCACAAATTTCTTTTCAAAATGCTCTTACCAAATGCATGAACTAATGACTACCTACATTTTTCTGAAAACATATGTGAAAACCTTAAGTAGCACCTGGAAGTTTTTTCCTTTTATGTTAGCTGAGATAGCATGGTGCAACCGAGGAGAGTGGTTTGGTGAAGAGAGAAGAGGTAGTGAAAGCCTTGCAGATGATGAAATTTGGCAAGGTGGCCAGAGTGGATGGTTATGCAGATAATTTATTAAGAAAGGGGGTGAGTGTGTTGGTAACTGATTGGCTAAGACAATGAATGTATGATTGGATCATGCTGAAATGTCTGAAGATTGGCCATTGTACAAAGGCAAAGGGGATAATGGTGGATGTTCAAACTACTGAGGTATTACTTAGTTTTGAGTTCACCTGGTAAGTTGCATGGGAGGGTACCAACTGAGAGGGTGAAGGCATGTACAAAGCAACAGATTGGGGAGGAGCAGTGTTGTTACAGAAGAGGTAGAGAGAGTGTGGATCAGGTGTTTCCTTTGAAGAATGTGTGAGAAATACTGAGAAAAACAGATGGATTTGTATGTGGCATTTATGGATCTAGAGATGGCATATGATAGGGTTGATAGAGATGCTTTGTGGAAGGTCTTAAAGAGTATATGGTG
>JAUUDZ010240811.1:0-17223 GCA_032361705.1 Panulirus versicolor | reverse complement strand
TCCCAGATATCTAAAACACTTCACTTCCTCCAGTTTTTCTCCATTCAAACTTACCTCCCAATCTACTTGTCCCTCAACCCTACTGTACCTAATAACCTTACTCTTATTCACATATACTTTCAGCTTTCTTCTTTCACACACTTTACCAAACTCAGTCACCAGATTCTGCGGTTTCTCTCCCAAATCAGCCACCAGTGCTGTATCATCAGCGAACAACAAATGACTCATTTCCCAAGCTCTCTCATCCACAACAGAAGATGCCCCACAGAACTTTTCATGGTGTACCCAAGATGTTTCACATGCCCTGGTTCAATCAATTGACAAAACGTCGACCACAGTATATCACATCCTTCCAATTCATTCTATTCCTTGCACGGCTTTCACCCTCCAGCAAGTTCAGGCCTGGATTACTCAAAATGCACATCAACATCTAGGAGAGAGTTTTTGCTAACACTTAGGAGAAATTGACGATATATAGACTCTTAAGCAAAATGAGGTTTCTTGTCACTTAAAGTCTAATTTTCTTACCTTATCCAACATTTAGTTTTCACTCAGCTCTAACAATGAGACTGAACTTATGGTTGATTTTTGATACTTGAAACATGCCTAAGCAAGAGAAATTTTCCAATGGATTTTGACTTACCCTTTAAACTCCCAAAGGAATATGGAATCCACCAAGAACAATGTTAGTGAAAATGGTTTATCAATAAAAACCTGATCTGGTTAGTTGTACAATTCCTTGGTTGTTAAAGATACTAAAATTCTTTAGGGAATACCAACATCCTTAGGGTATATTGTTCAGGAATGCCATTCCCTTCGGGATGCTGTCTGCATTTACTCTGACACCCTTTATCAAACCATAGTTACATTAGGCTGTTCTGGTTATTTTCCCATAAATCTTTCTGTGTTATGGTCCAGTATTTTAAAAATACCTACTGTTTCATGGTTTGCATACTGAATTAAAGGGTGCAGCTGAATAAATTATAACAGAATCAATGAGCAGGAAAGCAAACATGAAACCTGTCCCTTAGAAGAGAATCTTCAGTTTAACTTTTAATATTACCTGCTGTGGGAGTGTCACCCCAAAAACCACTGGCACATCCAATCCTCACATTTCTCGGCTGTGATTCTGCTGCTGTATATCTTCTATACTGGGTTGATAGGGGAATTACTCTTAACTTTCTTTGAGAGTGTCGGAAGATGTGTGCACCTAATGAAGCCATTTTTCTGCAAAAGTAAATACCAAAAGATGCTGAAATGCATCACAGTGCTTATATAATATTAACAAATTGCAGTCAGTACACAATGATATCTACTAAAACTGATTTTTTCTCTGAACAGAAAGTAAATCTGGAATCATGGGTACACAGATCAGCAAGGAACCGTACTTAAAAGTAAAGATGATCCACTAATACCCTCCTATAATCTAGATGCAAATCCTATAATGTTAAAAAAAATCATAAAATCCAGTTATCATCTTTGAATAAGTTCATGTAATTATGGATAGGGCACTTTAGTTACAACTGCTTACATGACTCAACCATTTTTCCTACTTTATTGCTTACTTTTCAATATTAGTTACTCTATATTGAAGTTAGAGTTTCTGATCCAAATGAACAGTGATTTAAATATAGGGCTACCGTCTTCACACAGGCTAATTCACTACTCTAAAAAATGTCATACAATAATTTACTTAAACTATGGCTTCGGCTAATGCGACTGGACAGGTATGGTATTGGTTACCTGATTCTCTGAGTAATCACCCGTTTCATATACCATACTCAGATATTCAGTAAATAAAATGATAAAAGTCTTACTTGGTAAAATCATTGAACCTTACCCAGTCCCTAGACCCACCTGGAACCTACTTTAAAACTGTAACCCACCATGGGATATCAGATCATACGAAATATGCGTAGCGTCATGAAATCGACAAAATTGATTCTGATGACTTACAAGTACAGTGATGGCATACTGTACTGTACAGGGTAAGATCTGTTTGTGACTGGGTTATCGCCGGCCACTCTTTAAGTGGGGCTTGGCTAGAAAGGGGCTGGTTAAAAGTTCATTTATTCAGAACTTTTAAATCGATTTTTGTATAAAGTTTACGTTCCTATGATTTCAGATTTACTGTAAGTACTAAAAACTGAAAGTTTTCGGAAGTGTTATCTTCTTTTACGTAATGACATTCACTTGGTTACTCTCAGCTGGCCTTGGCAGACCTGGGTATCGTCTGTACCCTGTTGTGTTTAGTACCACAATCAGCGTTCGTTTGTTCATCTCCCGACTTCGTGACTTTAATATCAAAATGTTCTCATTATTTACTCCGTAGCTTCAATCATTACTGAAATATAGCAAAATTAGATTTAACTTTGAAGATTTTATTGAACTCGAGGATCAACTGATTATGAATATGAAAGATAAGTTTTAGTTTAAGTCTTAGAATAGAAATCGGACAGAATCTGCACCAAATGTCGACATCGATCATATGATTTTTGATTTTTGCATGAATATTGTACCAATTTTATTACTGTGGCTTCATTTGATATTTCTTTCCATATCTGGAAATTGGTTAGGTTATGAAATTCTCAATTGATATTCTTTTAAATTTCCTTTTTCTATTCATTCTGCTAGTTTGCTTTTGGTCCCCAAAAATGATTTAATATGGAGTAATAACGATATTTCAGTATGTGGTAATGGAAAGTATCTTTACAAATCACAAAAGATTCCCTGTGAATAGCTGACACCAGAAAATCAATATAGATTACAAACCTTCTAAAAAGATGTAAATATATGCTAGTTCGCATATCATCTTCATCAAACAATAGCAGTTTAAGAGCAAAGAATTATGTGATACAACGTGAAAATAATATCCTGTAAAATAGTATTTTTCCCGCGAGGAATTTTCCCAAATATCCAAAGTACCTTTGAAATATCACTGGAACCCCCACCTAAGTTTTCTGCTGCTACGTCATTCAATGATGGCTCTGAGGAAGTACGAGTCACAGCTGTGAAATGTCAGATGAAGAAAAGTGCATTGTGATTCACGTTGAAGTTAAAATGAAGTGTAAATATGGCTGAATAAGTGATATTCTATTGTGCAAGTGATTGTTCTCGGTATATATATCCAAAATGGATATGATGGACGGAGAAACCGTCTACAACTCCCACGACGACTCCCATATCGTAATGTCAGAGAAAGTGCAGTCTTTAGCTGGGAGTATTTATCAGGAGTTCGAACGAATGATATCAAGATACGATGAAGATGTCGTTAAGGATTTAATGCCCCTGGTGGTAAACATCTTGGAATGCTTGGACCTCGCCTACACAGAGAACCAAGAGCATGAGGTAAGGGAAGGGTTATGACAGTTCGCAAACCAAAGAAGACAATGAGCTTCGTCCCATTTTGTGCTTTAGTACTTTTCAGTCTCTTATGAATAAGAATTTAAAAAGTAATTATGAAAGTCGCTTTCTCAGTGGCTTATGTATATTGTTGTAAAGAGTAAAAATGAGATACTGATAAGATTCCATTGTTTAGAAGATACTCATACATGATTTGGGATTGTTAAACATTTTGCAATAGTTTGAATTAGGATTGTTAAACATTTTGTATAGTATTGATTTTAGGGATGGGATGACCATTTACTATTGTTGATTAGAATCATATCAGTATAATTTGTATAGGAAATACCACTCGTTCACCTGTATTGATCACCAGAAAGTATGCAGCTTTTTCTTTTGTGTGTGTGTGTGTGTGTGTGTGGTATGCTGAAACAACTGAACCCAGCAGGATAGCAGTAGGGTCGATAAGATGCATGCGCCTGCATTACTGTAGGAGACCCAGTTGATTGATGAAAAATATGATCATTTTAGCTATTCTAGGTTAGGTTCTGTTGCACTTTCTGCCACACTGTGGGAAGTTTGTCATTGCACCAGCGGGATGTAGATCGCACCGAATGATAGAGAAAAGTATTTAACTATGTAAAAAGAAAATTCATTAGTCGGATAGATCTCCCATAGGTGGATTGCAATGGATTTTGTTTTGCAGGGAAACCCAGTTTGTCTGGGTGTTCAAATATGTTTAAAAAGAAAGTAAATATCAGCTACTCAGGGAATTTAGGTGAGATTTTAATAGGTTTTGTTGATTTAAACTAGTGTTTCACCTACTTGTACATTATTTAACCACATATTCTCTCTGATCTCCATAGCTTTCCCCGCTATCAGGTTTTTTGATATACCAGGATATGAAAAAGTGATGCCCTTCATCTGCTTCATTCTTGATTTATTTTGCACATTTGATACTGTGGTGAAAGAGAGTTAACAGAGGATGAAGCTTCAGGGTAAAACTGAGAATAAAAACTTTTTCACCCATTACCAGATTGTTTCGGAACTGATTTAGGCAATAGACATAATTTATGCAACTCTGAAGTCCCATAATCTAACCATTACCTTCAGTACCAAACCCACAACAGAGGGTTGGAAAGAGTTTAAGAAAAAACTTTGACTGTTTATCCCAGTAATAACCAGAAGCAAGAGTGTTGCACTTTTAGAGATGTAGTAATTGTCCAATATTTTTACTTTGAATACTAGAAATAAATGGAGACATGTAAATAATAGGTTATCATCAGGGGATTGAAGAAATTTATAAAAGCACCAAATCATCTAATAGGTAGATGACAGTTTATAATCTTGTAATGTTATCAAAGGCTAATAATTCCTGATATAAGTATTTTGTATTAAACTTCGTGAGCTGTAATCATTGAGGGAAGAGATTGTAACAGTGTGAGCAAGCCATTTCGAAGAGCTTGAAAATACTATAGAAATTAAAGTTACATGAATTACACATTTCAAACTACAACACTATTTCTGTATAGTTAGGCAAATTATCTATCAGTGAGACTGGGTAGATTTACCGGTATTACTGTCTTTAGATATGAAAAAAACAGTTTGGACAGTCAAAAGATTATCATAATCAGTAGTATAGATGTAGTGAGATCTAATATACATTAGGGTAATATATATATATATATATATATATATATATGGATGAGTGGATACAGTATTTCTTCGTCTGTTCCTTTCACTGCCTTGTGAGTGGGAAACGGTAATCAGGTATGAAAAGTACTCCATTTATCATGTCAGTTCGATCATAACCTTGATGAGTTTGTGATACAAGATGTGAAGTGACTTAATTGCTTTTGAGAAAAATCAGACTGTTAGCTGTTGAATATATATGAATGATTATAAGATGCTTAATCGTTGTTATTGACGTCAGAATTAAGATGCCAGCAAGGGAGGACTTAGCTTAAGGTTGAGGAAAATTGTTGCATAAGAAAGTGATGTATACAATACTGTCAATGAGTGCTATCAAGTATGTAATTCTGTTTGAGAAAAGCAACAGAGATTGTCACATTCTCTGTATTATGTTATAAAAGAACTTGCACACTACATGAAGAGGATAGCAGTTACTGGATGCTGCCTGTTTGTGGTTATACCAGAAATGAAAAGTCATCTTCGGCAAGGCTGTATCATCACCTGTCTACGAAGAGGAAGTATGGCCTTGTTAAGGTACTTCTAACTACAAAGTGTTCATCATTTCTATGCTAATGGAAGTAACATAGCCTCGAAGCTGCAAGAGCCTCTTCAGAAAAAGGTTATATGATAGAAAATGATCATACAAGATGATATGGAGTTTTGATTTGGCTGAAAGGAAATGCAGATGAATGTTGCATTTTTAGAAAAGAATATAATGGGCATTGAGGGAATTCTTTCTGTGTTTAGCCATACATTTAGAATGGAAATCTTTGTATCCTAAAACTTTGGCACCGTAGTCAGAAGCGTAATGTATGTGTTAGCGCTCTCATACTGGAACCTTTTCATAGTGGAAATGGGATATAACATTTGTTGACTTCAATAATCTCTTAAAATAGTGCATAGACCAGCTTATAAGGGACATTGTAGTATGTAGTAAGTATAAGCCTATTATGATATTAGATTTTAATAGAACTCATGGATAATGATACAGTACCATATACTGTGTAGTTGGTAGATAGATTTTAACTTGGTTAAAATCTCCCTGAAACATGATTAGAGTACACCATAAAGTACACCATAGCCTGTGTTATGCAGCATTATATATACATGTTGAATATCATTAGAAAAGCCAGAAAAGTGTTTATTGAGTTAGAAACAATATATTAAGGCTTGTTGAAAATAATTGATGCAAAGTGTATGGAATTTGGATCTTAAATCCCTCCTAATTTTTTTTCATTGCTGTAGTTCTGCAGTATCATGTGCATTGAATTTTTGCACTTAGTTTTTGGAAGAGGTAAGTTATTTCATTGTAAAATCATCAATTATGGCGTATAAAAGTTCCCTGTCTATTGACTTATATGTTTGTGAGACTATACATATCTTGAGTGATGATGGCTTTGGTATTCCTATATTATGTGTACATGTAGCTTGTATATATGGACATACATGGCATATGAATGCACAACAGTTTCCACTCAGACTGCTGGCACCCAAGGAGTTATAACGCTGAGCATATGATGGGTCATTAGGAAAAATGGAAACATCAGGTTCTTTAGGACCATTGTTAGTGGAGGGCAATAAGTATGCAGCTGACTCTCAGTTTGTAGTGTAAATTAACAATTGCTTTTGGTTTTCTTCTCACAGGTTGAGGTGGAGTTGCTGCGAGAGGACAACGAGCAGCTGGTGACCCAATATGAGCGGGAGAAGCAACTTAGGAAAGGCGCCGAGCAGGTAATGCTCTCACCATATTATCATTGGCTCCACCTAGCCTCATGTGAACTTTTTTAAAACTTTATTAATTTTTTCTTTATTTTTTATGACTTTGTCACTGTCATTGTGCATATATTGTGTGCCTCATATTCCATATTTAGAAACTGTGCCCAAAGGTCTTGTAATTGTGCCCCATTTAGCTACTTACCATTTAGTCCCTATTTCACAACAATCTCCATGCCTGTGCTTTTGTCATTCATCTACAATTACACTTGACAGCTTTATCTTTAATTTTTGTCTCTGCTCACAACACTGCTTCCCTCATTCATCTCACCATTCATAGGATTCTTCTGACTTTATTCATTGTGCTTAGACATTTTGTTTCAGTGTAAATGAATTCTTCCCACACACAATACTTTCAGCTGTTCACAGTTTTGTCATTCTTTCCATTTTTGTCACATCTACAGCATATATTGTATTTCATTCCTCACAATATTATTTCCTCTGCATATCATTCTTTCAAGAGTATTTACTTCTGTCACTTCATTTTCATTTACATTGTTATTCATTTTTATGGTACTGTTTACATATTGGATGTCTGCTGTTACATCTGCAAATGGTTACACTGAGTGAAAAGTAATCTTCGGTAAGGCTTCATCAACTATGTGTTGGAAGAAATACAATCTCCAAGAAACTTCTCACTTAATAGGAGTCCATTATTTTTCTCCTGTTGCCTAGTGTAACCATGAAACTGTAGGAACCATGTAAAAGGGGCCCTGGGTTTTTATTTTGATAATGATGATAGTAATAATGATAATAGTAATTCTTGATATTTGACCCATTTTGTATATCATTGCTGTGATGTGCTTTTTACTTCTTTGTTTATTACTTTAACTTTGATTCTCACGTACCGGGAAAGGTTTTAATTTTGCCTTCCAGCAACCTGTACCATAGCAGTGCTCCAAACTTAATTTTTGTGATTCTTGCTATTTGCTTCTCGTTGAGAGTTTCATTTTCTCAATGTTTCTGTTTTGCCATGACATGAATTTTTGTTTCACACTCTTCCATAACATTGAAGTATTTCTTCTGCATTGTCGTTGGTCTCATAGTCTTCCACGACTCTCGAACATTTGTGACAGGTGTCTGCAGCATAATTGACACTTCTATTTTGGGGCTTGTAGTTTCTGTGGAACCTCCTTTCCATGCTTGTGTTTTTCTAAATGATTTGAACCTTTGTTCTTTGTTGTCTGCAATGTCACTTGAAGCTCTTGTGCAGTGCTTGTGGTCTCCCAAGACATTTGAATCTTTGGGCTGTGGTGACTGTGGTCTTCCTGGACACACAAGCCAAGGACTTTAGGTGCTTGTATCCTCTGAAGCCCTTTTCTCTTGTGATGGGCCAGTGTTTCCATGTTGCTGTCAAAATTCTTTTCATGTCTGATGTGCTCTTTCGTCATTAACTTCATGTGGTTGGTGTTGGCTGTGATCCCTCATGACTTTTGAACTCCCTGCTTCATTGTGGCTGTTATGCACTCACCCACAATGCTCCATCTTCCATTCTAAGATGCTGTATTCTGCAGTGGTACTTGAATGTGTTGTTTTATGATGGTTGTGCTATTCTATGGTACCAAAATCTCTTTGCTACATGGTGGATGTATCCTCATTACAATTTTTTTTTTTAAAAAGATGGTAGGTTCGGGGGGGAAGAAATAAAGAGGTTGGACAGAAGGTAGCTGAGAAATAGATGTTAGGACAGCATAGGTGTCTGCTATGCCACACAGCAGTCTTTTGTCGGTTTATATCTTTTTAAGTTGTAGCTCATAAGGAGACATGTCTTACTTACGGGGGAATTCTTTGAAATGTTTTAAACGTCACGAAATCGAATTGGTTGAATTCTTGCCGTAATGAGTAAAGGGTTATCGTTTAGAAATGTAAGCTTAGGATTCTAGAGATTATGAATGGGATACACCGATGCATGGTACTTATTATTATCGAGGCTTTTATTTCGTGTATAGTAACATACAAAGGGCATTAGCATCTCCCCCCCCCACAAAGAAAAAGAAAATAAAAGTGGCATTGTCACTTTCACTGCATATACGTATTTACTTCTACTTCTGTGTATGTGCAACACAGTGCTGTCAGCAGTTAACTGAGCTGACTCGGCGATCACTGCGTGACAGCTTTCCACCCATTGCGTCATACCTCTTGACCTATATCGTTGTTGTTTGGGTCTCTTATCACTTGTAGATACACTCGTGGTTACGTCTGTGATGCGTGATGTTAAGCTCGTGGCAACTCGATGATGTGAGTTATCTGATTGGTTGGCGATGTAGTAATGATGTGTTGTCTGCAGTAATGGTGCAATTCGATCCATCTTATGTACTTTTTATTAGTTTTGTGTTTTAGTAGCCATCATATCTCATGCGTTGTGGTAATGTAATTCACCGCGTTTTCTGGTATTTTTTGGCGAGGTTTTCTTAATTTGAGAATAGTGCTCTCGTTGGTTTACAGTCTTTAGTAGGTTACTAGTCCCCGTGTGCTCGTGCCGGACATATTTCGTTTACAGGAAGTATAATCATATGCATAAGTGCCTCTTGCGGGCAAGCGAACTGCTAATATTGTTACTAGTCGGATGGAGACGGGGTGAAATTTTATATGTAAATTTTTCTTGATTCTTAGTCTGCATTTATTGAATTGTGTAGTTTTTTTTTTTTGTTCCATTGATGAAAAATAGCACCAGCATAATTCGTTGGCTTGAGCTTGTAAGAGTATTACAGTTAGCTGTTATTCTAATAATATTTAGGGAGGGTTACCCATGTTCCCTTTTGGAAAGGAACTCAAATAAACCATGTTTTTTGTGATAATATTTTTCTCTGTGAAATAGGTGGATGAAATGATACCACAATGTTGACAATGTTGTAAACCATAGGTGGATGAAATGATACCACAATGTTGACAATGTTGTAAAACCATATGCATTTAAAAAAGAGCTCGTAAAATATGTAGAAAATGTACAGAAGTTTTGCGCAGTCAATGAAAAATATAATTTTAAGAAAGCTTCATCGTAAATTTACGATCCTTGGTAAAATGATAATAGCACTAACTCCCATGCCATTTATACTGAGAATATTTACGTTACTTCAGTCATTACTTATTATTGTACATTATCGTAATGTTTACTGACGCGCAGAGACACCCTTTTGCATTTGGTGGTTAGAAAGGGTGACGAGAGTTAATCCCATAGCTGTATGGAAATGGGGAATGGGATGGACTGGGATGGTGACATATGAGTGAAGTGAGCGGAATAGTGGAACGCCGAAGTTGGGGAGGTGAGATGATGTGGAGCCACGAGTGAGAGGGGCAGCTGGAATTGAGGAATATATAGGAAGATGGATGATAAGAGATTATGGCGTGTTGAGCTTCTGCATGAGTGACTCGTGTACTTTTTTGTGTCCCATTAAAGAGTTACATATGTCCCACTAAGTGAAAGAAATTACCTGTTAGGTATGACATTTATTGGTAAGTTTTACATATCGGTTGCCACATTTGTCTCATTTACATCCCATCAAAAGCTGGAATAGTAATGAAGGTATTTATGCGGTTATTTACTCCGTGGTTATAAAATAGCTGTTTTGTTGCGTAACTTGTGGAGGATATAAATACAGGTTGCACATTTTGTTTTAATTTCATCTTTTGCGTTATTTTAGAGAGTATTTTCTGTTCTTAATATCCCCCAAATCTAACCGGTTGTCAGACTGAGGTAAAAGGATCCTACTACTGGCTGGCTCCTATATTAACTTAAAACCACGCAAGATATATTACATTGCCACACTCCAATTTGGTACTTTCTGTTCACGTATGATTTTAGGAATTTGTATCATGGAGCACTCCTTCTTAGCCTCCTCAGACACAATGAAATGTGGCTTTATGCAGTTGCGATATCACTTCTCGCAAGTCGTAGATTGGTCTGTTATGTCAAAAATGTTCCATTTTGACAACTCCATTAAGTGGATGCGACTGGTGTCACCATGAATGCGAGACTTAATGGAGAAACAAGATTATTGGGCTTAGTTTGATTGTGTATATTTCCACGGGTTTATCTCACACAAGTCCTCAAGATTTCAGAAGTCTACCTTGAGAATGTATTGTATTTGGTGGGGTAAGGGGGAGGGAAGTTCCGAGGGCTTTACTGAAGTCTTTGCAGATGGGGGGCATAGTTACAAAAAAAGGAGTGGGGGGCTTTTTTGTGATTGTGTGGTTCATATTTGTGGTGTTTTGGATTAAGTGTAAGGAGTGTGTACTGGCCTGGGTAAACTTTGAAGCTGAGGGACCAGTAGCGAAGACGGGGGAAAGTGAAGGTATTGGTTGAGGGAATGAAAAACTAGGAGAATGTTGGATCAAATGACATTGAGAAAGACGTACAACACGAATAACGGAATGAGAGGAAAGTGGTATGAAAAATAGTTGTTTAACGCTATATGAAGATGGTGAATGGGAGAGAAGGAAGGCGTCTTTACATAAGGAAAAACGATTTTTTTTAACACTACATAGCCGGAGACAGGAAAGTTGGACGAGAAGTACCGAAGGCTTTAGTATTTATTGGTGTTTATTGTATGTGTGAGAGCCTTCTCACGTCACGGTATCAGTGGCTCAGTGCCAGCTGCTGCCGCCGACACCACCACCGGCTGCAGCCCCTACAGGAGGGTGGTGGCCGGGGGAGACACCGCGTCCTAACCGACCTTAGTAAAGATCACTTACGTAATAATGGTGCCCAACACTTTCCCTCCAACCCTTCACTTTCCTTTAGCTTTTGTATGTTTTTTCTTCATGAATGTAGGTAAGAATATGACCTGCCTGGTACGAAAATGATAGGCCTGTTCTGTGTGGCTTAATATTTGTCAGTCACGCTTGAGGTTTGCTATGGTGAGAGCGGTATGGTTAGGGAAGACTGCATAATGAACCTGGCGGTGATGGCGTGCGTGTAGAGTTACACGAAAACCTGCTATGTTTCTCTTCGTTATTGTTCTCCACCTTGTAGCCTTCAGGAACTTTTGTTCAGCCACTGATCTTAGTATAATTAAAAAAAAAAAAGAAATGTTCAGGTAAAGTTTGTTTTGAATATTACTTTAATTTTTAAAAAAATAGGTGATGTAGATTTGGAAAATTATGAATGAATTTTTGTTCTACAGTATTTTGATGTAGTCAGTCCATCGAGCTTGCTTTCGGATGGTTGAGTGACAGTGACACATACTGACTGTAGAGCCAAGTTTATTGTCGTTCAGCCTTGAAGTGTGTCAACCAGGAATTTTATTGGCGTCTGAGGTAGCGGGTCGAGCCATGAGTGATTGGATCTTGAACTTAGTTTTCAGATATGAGAACTTTTCTCCACTCCTTTGATAGTCTTCAGTGCTCAGATAAGTGTCGCTTTTTGTGCTTAGATTAGTGTCCGTGGTTGCCACACTAGTGTGCCGTGGTACTTGTATATGGTTGCCCCATGCGTGTTTTGTGCTATGGTTCTGTCCATGGTTGCCATCATATCTCGGGCGCCCTGATGTATATCATTGGTTGCCACACGAGTCACGTGCGCTCTGATGCCTAAGCGTGCTCTGAAAGTTGAGTGTGGTTAACTGTGATGGTGTAAACGTTTTCTGTAGTAAGTCTTGGGCGTGATTTGGTTTCAGACAAGGTTCCGTTTATTTGATACCGTAGGTTCTATTGGAGTGTGAATTCCAACTTTTTAAGAATATTATTTCTTTCTCTGAATTATATTAACTGGCAGGATGAAGATAATTCTTTTGGATGATTGTAAGTAATGTTTCTATGAAAATGAATGTTTCCGGATGGGGAAGCGGGAAGGTTAGTGGGGGTGAATTAATTGTAAACCTGAATTGAATGAATCTGATAGAAATAGGGAGGAAATCTGCGAACTCGTTGTACAGACCTTTGATTTGTAAATGTCCATGTTTGACGTCAGTGGGTTCCATTTTTGGTTGGCAACGGGTCTGACCTGTTCTTGCGGTGTATACTCCCATTTGCTAGGTGTCACCCATGTGTTGCGTGAGCATCCTCGTATGTTGTGTAACTCTGTGGTTGATAATCATGAAGGTATGCCCTCGGCTTCCCTCAGCAGCTAGTTACCCTCGCTCAATTGGTTGACAGGGGCCGCCTGTCGCGTGGGGTGACATCTAGTGGGCCGTCCATGTACCAAGTGAGCAGGAGGGCTTCCCTTAGCCGTAGGTTTAGTGGCACTGTTAAAGGGGAAGGAGAGAAGAGTTATTGGGGAAGAAGACTGGGATGCTTGGGGACCTTGAGGTTGCAGTTGTGTGCCTCGGGCAAGAAGGTTCATCGGGCGTGGACGGGGTTTGCTTTGGTCGAGATATGTCTTCTACATAATTCATCTTTGTTAGAAATATAGCTATTCCGGTGGTAATGCCAGTCTTGCGGTTATGTAATCATGTGTCGCTGTGGTTTTGTAGCGTACGCTAGATTTTGATGACGTCAGATTCATTGTTAAAACGGCTCACTGGTAATGTATTCCTTGCGTAGACATAATGGAAATCACTGTAAAGTGTTACATCAGCATATGCCACTGACTAAAGTTTCATTCACAGTTTGGATGTGTAATGCTCCTTTTGCCGAGATGGTTTTACAGTTCCGTAACATTACAGTGATTAAAGTTTAGCCCAACCAGACCAGGTGCAGCCTACTTATACTCTTTGCCATCTTTGTCCATAATTTTATAATTGTATTGTGAATTCCCGGACCATTTTAAAAGGTAACTGGATTACGGAAAACCTGGGAGGTTTGCAGGTTTGCTTGTGTAGTTGTTTGAGAGGGAGTTTTCCTTGTCGCGGTGTCCAGAATGCATCTGACTTTTATATAGGGATGAATTGTGGTCAGATTTGCTTGTGGCCTGTTATTGGCGCTTGATGTATATGTTCCAGTGTGATGGTCGTAAAGGTGACTATGTATGGTTTCCTCTTATGCTTATGCATATGTACACACACACACATATACACACCACAAGTGGAAAATCACCTTTGGCGAGGGTGTATCGTCCTCAGTTTTGTCGAAGAACTTATTTCATGAGTATCCTGTCCCTACTACTGAGCGCAGTTCACCCTTAGGCTGTAGGAGCTTATAGAAAAGGGGTCCAGGGGTAATTGTAAATATACTTAGTGTACTGTACATATAACCAGTCCTCAGCTACCTCCGTGTTGTTGCTTTCCTCTCTCAGTTCTATAGACATTTGTTTCGAGGATGATTGGTACGATGGGTGTGTTGGAGGATGAGGATGAGGATTATTATGTTGATGAAGAGGGCGAGGTGATTCTGTAGGTGTTTATGAATGGTATGTGTTATTTTGTGTAGCACGGCACGGGAAGACTGCTGGTTAGGACTTGGTGAGCGAAGCGAGTAGTGTTGCTTGTGGTCGGGTGGTGGCCATATTGATTTCCAAGACAGGATGGGTGAGGGCCACTTCCACTTGCTGGTCACATGAGGCACATGGTCCCACATCCCGGGTACACCGTGTGGACCACAAGAACAAACCTCTCCTAATATACCGCCAATTATTTGTCTTCCAGGGGCTTTTTATGCGAATAAACTCCCAGTTTAAAGCGTTTACCTAAAGTGGAAAATTTATAACAGCCAGAAGCACTAGCTTTTCAGGTGGCCTTGCATGACTGTACTCTGGGAGGTGAGTTACAACGATGATAAGACTTGGGTGTTTGACTAGGAGGTCGGTATGTCTTGTATATCACTGCTGGAATCCTTGCCCATCTAAATCCGTATTATCGCCCTCTTTCCTTATTTTTGAATCCAAGTTAGCCGTTTTTTATTTTTCCATTGGTTTCTGAGCACCCTAGAAGGTACATTTAGACATTTCATCACATAAACATATCCCAGACTCCATATGATTTTCTTGCTATTTCGTAATAACCTTATGGAACAAAGTTGAACATGGAAGATATCTTTATACTTTAACTACACATACATTGGATTTCAGTTCTTCCGTTCCCATACGTCTACCTGTGACCCCACCACTGTCTGTCTTGTTTGGCACCCACGGTGTTCATGTTCCCACCTTGGGGGAATAGCGTGAGTACATTTGTAAAAGAACTTGTCCACATTTCTCCTGAATACATCCTAAGGATTCCAAGTTAGGAGGAGGAGGAGGAGGGTGCGGTTTGGTCTACGGTCTCGCAGGTATTGTGCTGAACATGATCGTTCTCATGATTAGAAACTTCTCTACTTTGTTCTGTAGGTGTCTTGTGTACGGTCTGTCAAGTGACGAAGTTTGGTAATAGATTGTTTACATGTGGATATTTAGAACTGTATTGAGGGAAAGAGTCTAACGCGGCAGCTCTCTAGAGATATGAGTATATTGTGTATTTTCATACCCCAGTTGCTGAGAAGCCTGACCTTGATAATTGCGGGCATATGTGTCCACATGCGCACTGAGCTACTACCCTTGTTGAGCACGACGGTAAATTCCTTGAAGAGGATGGTGTGACCTTTGGGCATAACGACCTGGCCTTTGATCTGACCGTTAAAGGTCGGAAGTGTTATGTTCAAAGGTAACGGTTAAGTTCGGACAGAATAACATTTGTGGTTTTCGAAATTTCCAAGCCTTCAGCCAGTCATCGGTGCTCACGAGGTACCCGCCTCGTGTCCATCACAGTTAGGCTCCTCCTCCTCCTCACGCTTCACGTCCCGAGTTATAGTTAGGGAGGAGTGCATAGGGAAGACAGATAAACAGCAGCCTGATGATGTATAACAAGTTTATCTGCTGTAGTACATTAATAGTATCTTTGAATCCTAAATTGTAGAGATGGAGCAGGATAGTACAGCCTTAGAAGACTCCTCCCCACCCAACACTGTAGATGGAGACTAGGACAGTAAAACAGAAGCCTGGCGCTTCTCCACCTACCCATCTCTTTGATATATCAGCCGGCAGTAAACTGGATATAAAAGAACACCATACGATACGGAAAGGTTGTACTGAGGTGGAAATTTTTATAGTTGAGGATGAGTGGAAAACACCTGTTTTGATTACAGCTGCCTGTTACACTGGAGAGCACAATGGAGCCGCTGCTGTGTAGGATACTTGCGTGATGTCTGAAGAGCCAAACCCGTCGAGTACAGAACGTAAACATTCTTTATATCCGTCACCAAGGCCGTGTAGTTGATGCCTGGCATAATACTCTAGTAACTGCTGTGAGGTACGGCCGTTGCTTTTGTAAATTTAGTCGGTTTTCGTGCATCTTTCTCTTTTCCTTCCGCCTGCTCCTCCTCTTGTCTTCCTCTGCCTAATTGCCACCCACACTCATCCTGGAGTGTCACCTCATTCATCGCCGTGTGTCTGTCTCAAACCTCGTGGTTGTGAATTAAAATGTAACCACAACCCCCTCCCCTCCACTCGTGGCCATACCATTAGCCAGACGTTGTCGGAAACAGGGGTGGTGGGAGATTCTTCACTGTTAGTGAAGAGTTCCGTAGTAGTACTTTGCAGCTTGATATCATCATTAATGATGTGTTGTTGGTGGAGCGGGGAGGGTGCCACTAGATCCGGGATCTCAGCGGGTAAGACTACCGCGACAAGGCTGATGTATTGTCGGGGTTGAAATTGAGATAAGACGAGTTGATGGAGAGAGAGAGAGAGAGAGAGAGAGAGAGAGAGAGAGAGAGAGAGAGAGAGAGAGAGAGAGAGACTCTATTGGTTGCGTGGTTGCAGGTAATCGATGGAATGTTGGATGGTGTGGTGTATTATGGATTGCCTCGGAGAAGTCTTACGGTTGGACCAAAGTTCACTGCTCCCCAGAATAGCGTCTGGTGATTGTTCGGTCACCCAAGATGATCGCTGGCGTTGGACTTGTCCTCGGTGAGGGGTAGTAGTGTGGTGCCGGTGAGGGTGGAGGCGGGCATGGTCTGGGGTTACACTGCCACGGGATTATGAAGGTCGGGTTGCCAGAACACCCCCGCCACCTCTGGTCTCCTCACTTCCCTCATCTTTTGTTAATCAACTCGCACTTGACGACGGGTTCCGGATCTCCCACACTCCTTCCTTCCTTCCCTCCCATAATTTTATACTTTCTGTATTTGTTTAGTTGTGTTTATTCGATTCTTCCAGGGCGATGCAATCACTGGTTTAATTACACTTTTTACATTATATTTAGTTCTAAACTCTGGGTTTCTTTGATTTTTTCAGAGGCCATTGAAGAGCTGGTTTTGAGATGGAGTTGGAATCAGTGTGTGTGTATGATTACCTATTATGTTCCGCACAGGGAGGGAGTTTTAAACTCTTGTGGCCCCATCTCCTGAACACTAATATAATATAACTTAGTAAATGTGTGTGTGTGTGTGTGTGTGTGTGTGTGTGTGTGAAGGCTGAGAAACCCATAAATTGTGGTGTTGTTTGTTGAGCGTTAACAAACAATATTCTGTGAGAGTTTCGTCATGGAATCTCTCAAGCAACCGGGT
>JAUUDZ010240700.1:0-17223 GCA_032361705.1 Panulirus versicolor | reverse complement strand
CTTGATCACTAGTGGCAGGTGAGGGAGAATATACACTTGATCACTAGTGACAGGTGAGGGAGAATATACACTTGATCACTAGTGACCAGTGAGGGAGAATATAAACTTGATCACTAGTGGCAGGTGAGGGAAAATATACACTTGATTACTAGTGACAGGTGAGGGAGAATATACCCTTGATTACTAGTGACAGGTGAGGGATGATATCAATTGATCACTAGTGACAGGTGAGGGAGAATTATACACTAGAATCACTAGTGACAGGTGAGAGAGAATATACACTAGAATCACTAGTGACAGATGAGGGAGAATAAACACTTGATCACTAGTGACAGGTGAGGGAGAATATAAATTAGAACACTAGTGACAGGTGAGGGAGAATGTACACTTGATCACTAACGACAGGTGAGGGAGAATATAAATTAGAACACTGGTGACAGGTGAGGGAGAATATACATTAGAACACTGGTGACAGGTGAGGGAGAATATACAATAGATCACTAGTGACCGTGAGGGAGAATATACATGAGATTACTGGTGACAGGTGAGGGAGAATATACACTTGATCAGTAGTGACAGGTGAAGGAGAATATATATTAGATCACTAGTGACAGGTGACGGAGAATATATAATAAACAGTGGCATGTCAGCGAGTGGTGGGTGAGGGACAATGGCAAGTGAGGGAGATTCTACACTAAAGAACAAGTTCGTGTGACGGGTGAGGGGGATTATGCAGAACCAGTTGAGGGAGAATTTATACTGGATAGTGGCGGGTGAGGGAAAGAGTACACTGGATGGTCACGGATGAGGGAAACGTCCACTTCAGAGCAAATTGTTCATGGAAGATGTAAACAAGACTGACGGATCACGGGAACATGAGCACCAGACGGTTAAGAAAAATGTACAGTACTGTCGTAGTAACTATCATGGTAACTATCATAGTAACTATCATGGTAACTATCATGGTAAGTAACTTTGATGGTAGCTATCATGTTATCTATCATGGTAACTATCATGTAAACTCATGCTAACTAAGTGCGATGGTAACCAAAATGGTAACTATCATAGTATCTCTCATGGTAATTATCATGATAACTATCATGGTAACTCTCATGGTAACTAAGTGTGACGATAACTATCATGGTAAATATTATAGTAACTATCATGGTAGCTATCATGGTAACTAACTGTGATGGTAGCTATCATGTTATCTATCATGGTAACTATCATGATAACTATCATGATAACTCTTATGGTAACTGTGATGGTAATCATCATGGTAACTATCATGATAACCAAGTGTGATGGTAACTATCATGGTAACTATCATGGTAAGTATCATGGTAAGTATCATGGCAACTATCATGGTAACTATCATGATAACTATAAAGGTAAGTAACTATCATGGTAACTATCATGGTATCTATCATGGTAACTAACTATCATGGTAGCTATCACGGTAATTAACTATCATGATAACTATCATGGTAACTATCAAGGTAGCTATCATGGTAACTATCTATCATTGTAATTATAATGATCACGAACTATCATGATAACTATCACGGAAATTATAATGGTAACTAACTATAATGGTAACTATCATGGTAACTATCGTGGTAACTGTTACGATAACTAATTATCATGGTAACTATCATGGTAACTATCATGATAGCTACCATGATAAGTAGCATGGTAACTAACTATCATGATAACGAGCTATCATGGTAACTATCATGGTAGCTATAATTGTAACTATCATGGTAACTATCATGGTAAATGTCATTTTAACTATCATGATAATTATCATGGTAACTATCAATGTAGCTGTCATGGTAACTATCATGGTAACTATCATAGTAACTATAATAATTATCATGGCAACTATCATGGTAACTAACTATTATGGTAATTATCATGGTAACTATTATGGTAACTATCATGGTAACTAAATATCATGGTAACTATCATGATAATGATCATGACAACAATCATGGTAACTATAATGGTAACTATCATGGTAACTATCATGATAATCATCATGGTAACTATCATGGTAACTAACTTTCGTGGAGGCTATCATGATAACTATCATGGTTACTATCATGGTAACTATCATGACATTTATCTTGGCAACTATCATAGTAACTATCATGGTAAACTATCTTGGTAACTACCATGGTAACTATCATGATGATCATCATGGTAACTATCATGGTAATAAATTTCATGGTAGCTATCATTATAACTATCATGGTAACTAACTATAATGGTAACTATCACGATAACTATCACGATAGCTATCATGGTAGCTATCATGGTAACTATCATGATGACTACCATGGTAACTAACTATTAAGGTAACTATCATGATAACTATCACGGTAACTATCATAATAACTATCACGGTAACTAACTATCATGGTAGCTATCAGGGTAACTATCATGGTAACTATCATGATAACTATCATGGTAACCATCATGGCAACTATCATGGTAACTAACTATCATGGAAACTATCATGGTAACTATCATGATACCTATTATGGTAACTAACTATCAAAGTAATTATCATGATACCTATCATGGCAACTATCATGATAATTATCATGGTAACTATCATGGTAGCTATCATGGAAACTATTATGGTAATTACCATGGGAACTATCATGGTAATTACCATGGTAACTATCATGATAATCATCATGACAATTATGATGGTAACTGACTATCATGGTAACTATCATGGTAACTATCATAATAATTATAATGGTAACTATCATGGTAACTAACTTTCATGGTAGCTATCATGATAGCTATCATGGTAACTATCTATTATGGTAACTATCATCATAACTATCATGGTAGCTATCATAGTAACTATAATTGTAACTATCATGGTAACTATCATCATAATCATCATGGTAACTATCATGGTAAAAATCATAGTAACTATCTTGGTAACTATCATGGTAATTATCATGATAATTATCATGGTAACTATCATGGTAACTAACTGTCATGGAACCTATCATGTTAACTATCATGATAGCTATCATTGAAATTATGAAGGTAACTATTATGGTAACTATCATATTAACTATCATGGTAACTAACTGTCATTGTAACTATCATGGCAACTAACTATCATGGTAATTATCATGGTAACTATCATGATAATTATCATGACAATTATGATGGTAACTGACTATCATGGTAACTATCATGGTAAATATCATGGTAACTGTCATAATGATTATCATGGTAACAATCATGATAACTATCTTTCATGGCAGCTATCATGATAGCTATCATGGTAACTATCTATTATGGTAACTATCATGATAACTATCTATTATGGTAACTATCATGATAACTATCATGGTAGCTATCATAGTAACTATAATGGTAACTATCATGGTAACTATTATGGTAACTATCATCATAATCATCATGGTAACTATCATGGTAACTATCATAGTAACTATCGTGGTAACTATCATGGTGACTATCATGATAATTATCATGGTAACTATCATGGTAACTAACTGTCATGGTAACTATCATGGTAACTAACTATCATTATAACTATCATGGTAATTATCATGGTAACTATTATGGTAACTATCATATTAACTGTCATGGTAACTATCGTCTTAACTATCATGTTAACTATCATGGTAACTAAATACTATGACAACTATCATGGTAACTAACTCTCATGGTAACTAACTGTCAAGGTAACTATCATGGTATCTAACTGTTATGGTAACTATCATGATAAATAACTGTAATGGCAACTATCATGGTAACTCATGGTAACTAACTATCATTGAAATATAATAGTAAGTATCATGTTAACTATCATGGTAACTAACTATGATGGAAACTATCATGGTAAGTATCATGGTAGTCTAATGTCATGGTATCATGGTTATTATCATGGTAACTAAGTATCATGGTAAGTATCATGTTAACTATCATGGTAACTATCATGGAAAGTGTCATGGTAACTGTCATGGTAACTATCATGGAAAATGTCACTGCAACTATCATGGTAGGTTTCATGGTAACTATCATGGTAGGTATCATGGTAACTATCACGGTAACTAACTTTCTTGGTAACTAACTTTCATAGTATCGTGGTAACTATCATGTTTGATATCATGAAAGCTTACTATCAACTTAACTATCAAGGTAATTATCATGGCTATCAAGGTAACTACCATGGTATCTATCATGGCTGCTTCGTCTGTGGAAACTTGTGGTTGGATAGACATAACCAATTTTCTCACATGATGTTTGATGTGTTTGGTTACCTCTTCCACCAAGAATGTACACTGGTAAATAGAAAGAAAGAATGATAATACATGAGGTCAACATATTGTTAGTCATAGTCTGCTAGTTCTCAAAATATATTATAAAAGATATTTCAAAAGAAAGGTTTTTCACTTTCTCAAGAAATCATTAGCACTTTCCCTAGTCTTTTCCTTTACCCTTCCATAATCCTCCAACGAGAAGAATATAGCGAAAAATGAGAATCTGTGAAACTAGAACTTCAAAAGATGTTCTTTGTGTACCAGGAAGGCAACATGTTGGTCTTTGTGTACCAGGAGGACAACATGTCGGTGTTTATGTAACAGGAAGGTAACATGTTGTTCTTTGTGTACCAGAAAGGCAACATGTTGGTCTTTGTGTACAAGGAAGGCAACACGTTGGTCTTTTTGTACCAGGAGGACAACATGTTGGTGTTTATGTAACAGGAAGGTAACATGTTGTTCTTTGTGTACCAGGAAGGCAACATGTTGGTCTCTGCGTACCAGGAAGGCAACATGTTGAACCTTGTGTACCAGGAAGGTAACATATTGGTCTTTGTGTACCAGGAAGGTAACATGTTGGTCTTTGTGTGCCAGGAAGGAAACATGTTGGTCTTTGTGTAGCAGGAAGGCAACATGCTGGTCTTTGTGTACCAGAAAGGTAATATGTTCGACTCTGTGTACCAGGTAGGTAACATGTTGGTCTTTGTGTACCAGGAAGGTAACCTGTAGGTCTTTGTGTACCAGGAAGGTAACATGTTGGACACTGTGTACCAGGAAGGCAACATGTTGGTCTTTGTGTACCAGGAAGGAAACATGTTGGTCTTTGAGTAACAGAAAGGTACCATGTTGGTCTTTGTGTATCAGGGAGGCAACATGTTAGTCTTTGTGTACCAGGAAAGTAACATGTTGGTCCTTGTGTACCAGAAAGGTAACATGTTTGTCCTTGTGTATCAGGATGGTAACATGTTGATTTACGTGTACCAGGAAGGTAACATGTTGGTCTTTGTGTACCAGAAAGGTAACATGTTGGTCTTTGTGTAACAGGAAGGTAACGCATTAGTCTTTGTGTATCAGGAAGGTAACATGTTGGTCTTTGTGTACCAGGAAGGTAACATGTTGGGCTTTGTGTACCAGAAAGGTAACATATTGGTCTTTGTGTACCAGTAAGGTAATTAGCAGGTCTTTGTGTACCAGGAAGGTAACATATTGGTATTTGTGTACCAGGAAGAAAACATGTTGATCTTTGTGTACCGGGAAGGTAACATGTTGGTCTTCGTGAAACAGGAAGGTAAAATGATGGTCTTTGTTAACCAGGAAGCCATCATGTTGGTCTTTGTGTACCAGAAAGGTAAAATGTTGGTCTTTGTGTATCAGGAAGGTAACATGGTAGTCTTTGTGTACCAGGACGGTAGAATATTGGTTTTTGTTTACCAGGAAGGTAACATGTTGGTCTTTGTGTAACAGGAAGGTAACATGTTGATCTTTGTGTACCAGGATGACGATATGTTGGTCTTTATGTACCAGGAGGGTAACAAGTTGGTCTTTCTGTACCAGAGAGGTAACATGTTGGTCTTTGAGTAGCAGGAGGGCAACATATTGGTCTTTGTTTATCAGGAAGGCAACATGTCGGTCTTTGTGTACCAGGAAGGCAATATGGTGGTCTTTGTGTACCAGGAAGGCAACATATTGGTCTTTGTGTACCAGGAAAGTAATATGTTGGTCTTTGTGTACCAGGAAGGCAACATATTGGTCTTTGTGTGCCAGGAAGGTAACTTGCTGGTCTTTGTGTAACAGGAAGCCAACATGTTGGTCTTTGTTTACCAGGAAGGTAACAAGTTGGTCTATGTGTACTAGGATGGTAACATGTTGATCTTTGTGTACCAGGAAGGAAACAATTTGGAATTTGTATACCAGAAAGGAAACATGTTGGTCTTTGTGCACCAGGAAGGTAACATGCTGGTCTTTGAGTACCAGGAGGCAACATGTTGGTCTTTGTGTACTTGGATGGTAATATGTTGGTCTTTGTGTACCAAAAAGGCAACATGTTGGTCTTTGTGTAACAGGAAATTAACATGTTGGTCTTTGTGTATCAGGAAGGCAACATGTTTGTCCTTGTGTACCAGGAAGGTAACATGATGGTTTTTGTGTGCCAGGAAGGTAACATGTTGGTCTTTGTGTACCAGGAAGGTAACATGTTGGTCTTTGTGTGCCAGGAAGGAAACTTGTTGGTCTTTGTATACCAGGAGGGTAACATGCTGGATTTTGCGTACCAGAAAGGTAATATGTTCGTCTTTGTGTACCATGAAGGTAACATGTTGGTCTTTGTGTACCAGGAAGGTAACATGTAGGTCTTTGTGTACCAGGAAGGTATCATGTTGGACACTATGTACCAGGAAGGCAACATGCTGGTCTTTGTGTACCAGGAAGGTAACATGTCGGTCTTTGAGAAGCAGGAAGGTACAATGTCGGTCTTTGTGTACCAGGAAGGCAACATGTTAGTCTTTGTGTACCAGGAAAGTAACATGTTGGTCTTTGTGTACCAGAAAGGTAACATGTTCGTCTTTGTGTATCAGGATGGTAACATGTTAGTTTTTGAGTACCAGAAAGGTAACATGTAGGTCTTTGTGTATCAGGAAGGCAACATGTTAGTCTTTGTGTACCAGGAAGGCAACAAATTAGTCTTTGTGTACCAGGAAAGTAACATGTTGGTCTTTGTGTGCCAGGAAGGTAACCTGTTAGTCTTTGTGTGACAGGAAGGTAACATGTTGGTCTTTGTGTGACAGGAAGGTAACACGTTGGTTTTTGTGTATCAGGAAGGTAACATGTTGGTCTTTGTGTACCAGAAAGGGAAAATATTGGTCTTTGTGTACCAGGAAGGTAACATGTTGGTCTTTGTGTACCAGGAAGGTAACATGTTGGTCTTTGTGCACCAGTGAGGTAACAAGCAGGTCTTTGTGTACCAGGAAGGTAACATGTTTGTATTTGTGTACCAGGAAGACATGTTGGTCTTTGTGTACCAGGAAGGTAACAAGTTGGTCTTTGTGTACCAGGAATGCAAAATGTTGGTCTTTGTGTACAGAGAAGGCAACATTTTGGTCTTTGAGTACCATGAAGGCAATATGTAGGTGTTTCAGTAACAGGAAGGCAATAGTTTGGTCTTTGTGTACCAGAAAGATAAAAGGTTGGTCTTTGTGTACCAGGAAGGCAGCATGTTGGCCTTTGTGTTCTAAGAAGATAACATTTAGGTCTTTGTGTAGAAGGCAGGTAATATTTTGGTCTTTATATGCCAGGAAGGCAACATGTTGTTCTTTTTGTACCAGGAGGACAACATTTTGGTCTTTATGTACCACGAAAGCAACATGTTGGTCTTTGTGTACCAGGAGGGCAACATGTTGGTCTTTGTGTACCAGGAGAGCAACATGTTGGTCTTTGTAAACCAGGAGTGCTACATGATGGTCTTTGTGTACCAAGAAGGTAACATGGTCTTTGTGTACCAGGAAGGCAATATGTTGGTCGTCGTGTTCAAGGAGGACAACATTTTGGTCTTTGTGTACCACCAAGACAACATGTTGGTCTTTGTGTACCAGGAAGGCAACATGTTGGTCTTTGTGTACCAGGAAGGGAACATGTTGGTCTTTGTGTACCAGTAGGACACTATGTTGGTCTTTGTGAACAAGGATGGCCACAAGTTGGTTTTTGTGTTCCAGGAAAGCAAGAGGTTGGTTTTGTGTACCAGGAAGGTAACATGTTGGTCTTTGTGTACCAGAAAGATAACAGGTTGGTATTTGTGAACCAGGAATGCAATATTTTGGTCTTTGTGTACAAAGAAGGCAACATTAAGGTCTTTGTGTATCAGGAAGACAACATTTTTGTCTTTGTGTACCACAAAGGCAACATGTTGGTGTTTGTGTACCAGGAGGGCAATTTGTTGGTCTTTGTGTACCAGCAGGGCAAGAAGTTGGTCTTAGTGAACCAGGAGGGCTATTTTAGTGTTTGTGTAACAGGAAGGTAACATGTTGGTCTTCGTGTACCAGGAGGAAAACATTATGGTTCTTTGTGTACCAAGAAGGCAACATGTTGGTCTTTGTGTAACACAAAGGCAACATGTTGGTGTTTGTGACCAGGAAGGCAACATGTTTGTCTTCGTATACAAGGACGGCAACATGTCGGTCTTTGTGAAAAAGGAGGGCTATGTAATGGTCTTTATGTACCAGGAAGGCAAGAGGTTAGTCTTTGTGTACCAGGAAGGTAACAAGTTGGTCTTTGTGTACCAGGAAGGTAACAGGTTGGTCTTTGTGTACCAGGAATGCAAAATGTTGGTTTTTGTGTACAAAGAAGGCAACATTTTGGTCTTTGAATACCATGAAGGCAATATGTCGGTCTTTCAGTAACAGGAAGGCAATAATTTGGTCGTTGTGCACTAGGAAGATAAAAGGTTGGTCTTTATGTAACAGGAAGGCAGCATGTTGGTCTTTGCGTTCCAAGAAGGCAACATTTAGGTCTTCGTGTACAAGGAAGGCAATATGTTGGTTTTTGTGTAGCAGGAAGGCAACATGTTGGTCTTTGTGTACCAGGAGGGGAAGAGGTTGATCTTTGTGAACCAGGAGGGCTACATGTTGGTCTTTGTGTACTAGGAAGGTAATATGTTGGTCTTTGTGTACCAGGAAGGCAACATGTTGGTCTTCGTTTACCAAGAAAACATTATTGTCTTTGTGTACCACGAAGGCAACATGTTGGTATTTGTGTGCCAGGAAGGTAACATGTTGGTCTTTGTGTACCAGTAGGGCAACATGTTGGTATTTGTGCACCAAAAGGGTTACATAATGGTTTTTGTGTAGCAGGAAGGCAACATGTTGGTCTTTGTGTACCAGGAAGGCAAGAGGTTGGTCTTTGTGTACCAGGAAGATAACATGTTGGTATTTGTGTACCAGGAAGGTAACAGGTTGGTCTTTGTGTACCAGGAATGCAATATTTTGGTCTTTGTGTACAAAGAAAGCAACATTTTGGTCTCTGAATACCAGGAGGGCAATATGTCGGTCTTTGTGTACCAGGGAGGCAATATTTTTGTCTTTGTGTACCAGGAAGGCAACATGTTGGTCTTTGTGTACTAGAAAGCTAATATGTTGGTCTTTATGTACAATTAAGGCACATAGTTTTTCTTTGTGTACCAGGAAGGTAATAGGTTGGCCTTTGTGTACCAGGAAAGCAGCATTCTGGTATTTGTCTTCCAAGAAGGCAACATTTAGGTCTTTGTGTACAGGGAAGGCAATTGTTGATTTTATGTACCAGGAAGGCAACATTGGGGTTTTTGAGTACTAGGAGGACAACATTTGTGTCTTTTTGTACCAAGAAGGCAATATGTCGGTCTTTCTGTACCAGGAAGGTAACATGTTGGTCTTTCTATACCAGGAAGGCAACATGTTGGTCTTTGTGTACCAGGGAGGTAACATGTTGGTTAATTATTGTACCAGGAAGGTAACATGTTGGTCTTTGTGTACCAGGAAGGTAACATGTTGGCCTTTATGTACTAGGAAGGTAACATGTTGGTCTTTGTGTACCATAAGGTATCCAGCTTGTCTTTGTATACCACGAAGGTAACATGTTGGTCTTTTTGTACCAGGAAGGTAACATGTTGGTCTTTGTGTACAAGGAAGGTAACATGTTGGCCTTTGTGTACCAGGAAGGCAACATGATGCTCTTTGTGTACCAGGAAGGCAAGATGTTGGTCTTTGTGCACCAGGAGGGTAATATGTTGTTTTTTATGTACAAGGAAGGCAGAAGGTTGGTCTTTGTGTACCAGGAAGTCAACTTGTTGGTCTTTGTGTACCAAGAAGGTAACACGTTGGTCTTTGTGCACCAAGAAGGTAACATGTTGATCTTTGTGTACAAGGAAGGTACCATGTTTCTCTTTGTGTTCAATGAAGGAAACGTGTTGGTCTTTGTGTACCATGAAGGCATCATGTTGGTCTTTGAGAAACACGAAGGCATCATCTTGGTCTTTATGTACCAGGAAGGTAACATGCTGGACTTTGTGTACCATGAAGGAAACATGTTGCTCTTTGTGCACAAGGAAGGCAAAATGTTGGTCTTTGTGTACCAGGAAGGTAACATGTTGGTCTCTGTGTACCAGGAAGGGAACATGTTGGTCTTGGTGTACCAGGAAGGTAACATGTTAGTTTTGGTGTACCAGCAAGATAACATGTTGGTCTTTGAGTAACAGGAAGACAACATGTTGGTTTTTACTTATCAGAAAGGCAACATGTTGGTCTTTGTGTACCAGGAAGGTAACATGTTGACCTTTGTGTACCCGGAAGGCAACATGTTGGTCTTTGTGTTCCAGGAAGGCAACATGTTGGTCTTTGTATATCAGAAAGGTAGCATGTTGGTCTTTGTATACCAGGAAGCAAACATGATGGTTTTTGTGTAACAGGAAACAACATTTTGCTGTTTGTGTACCAGGAAGGCAACATGTTGATCTTTGTGCAACAGGAATCTAACATGTCAGTCTTTGTGTATCAAGAAGGCAACATGCTTGTCTTTGTGTACCAGGAAGATAACATGATGCTCTCTGTGTATCAGGAATATAACATATTGGTCTTTCTGTATCAGGAGGGAACATGTTGGTCTTTGTGTAACAGGAGGGCAACATTTTGGTCTTTGTGTACCAAGAACGTAACATGCTGGTCTTTGTGTACCAGAAATGTAACAAGTAGGTCTTTGTGTATCAGGAAAGCAACACGTTGGTCTTTGTGTACCAGGAGGGAAACATGTTGGTCTTTGTGTACCAGGAGGGTAACATGTTGTTCTTTGTGTACCTGGAAAAGAACATGATGGTCTTTGTGTACCAGGAAGGTAATATGTTAGTCTTTGTGTATCAGGAAGACAACTTTTTGGTCTTTGAGGACCAGGAATTAAATATGTTGGTCTTTGTGTACCAGGAAGGTAACATGTTCGTCTTTGTGTACCAAGAAGGCAACATGATTGTCTTTGTGAACCAGTAAGGCAACATGTTGGTCTCTGTGAGCCAGGAAGGCAACATGTTGGTCTTTATGTACCAGGAAGGTAACATGTTGGTCTTTGAGTACAAGGAAAGCAACATGGTGGTCTTTGTATAGCAGAAAGTCAACATGCTAGTCTTTGTGTTCCAGGAGGTTAACATGTTGGTCTTTGTGTACCAGGAAGGCACCATGTTGGACTTTGTGAACCAGGGAGGTAACATGTTCGTCTCTGTGTGCCAGGAAGGCAACATGATTGTCTTTGTGATCCAGTAAGGCAACATGTTAGTCTTTGTGAACCAGGATGGCACCATGTTGGTCTTTGTGTACCAGGAGGGCAACACATTGATCTTTGTGTACTAGTAAAGTAACATATTGGTCTATGTGCACTTGTAACGTAACATGTTGGTCTTTGTTTAGAAGAGAGGTAACATGTTGGTCTTTGTGTCCCATGAAGGAAACATGTTGGTCTTTGTGTACCAGGAAGGCAACATAATGTTCTTTATGAAACAGGAAGGCAACATGTTGTACTTTGTGTACCAGGAAAATAAAATGTTGGACACTGTGTACCAGGAAGTGAACATGTTGTTCTTTGTGTACCAGGAAGGTAATATATTGGTGTTTGTGTACCAGGAAGGTAATATATTGGCGTTTGTGTACCAGGAAGGTAACATAATGGTCTTTATGTACCAGGAAGGCAACATTTAGGTCTTTTTTGTACCAGGAAGTAAACATGTATGTCTTTGTGTAACAAGAAGGTAACATGTTGATCTTTGTGTACCAGGAGGGCAACATGTTGGTCTTTGTGTAACATTGAAATATCATGTTGGTCTTTGTGTTCTCGGAAGTTAACATTCTGCTATTTGTGTACCAGATGGTAACATGTTGGTCTTTGTGTACCAGGAAGGAAAACATGTTGTTCTTTGTGTACCAGAAAAGCAATGTATTGGTCTTTGTGTACCAGGAGGGTAATGCAATGGTCTTTATGTACCAGAAAGGCCACATGTAGGTCTTTGTGTACCAGGAAGGAAACATGTTGGTCTTTGTGTACGAGGAAGGTAACATGTTGATCTTTGTGTACCAGGAAGGCACCATGTTGGTCCTTGTGTACCAGGAAGGTATCATGTTGGTTTTTGTGTACTGGTTTTTATGTACCAGAAGGTAACATGTTGGTCTTTCTGTACCAGGAAGGCAATATGTTTGTCTTTGTGTACCAGGAAGGTAACATGCTGGTCTTTGTGTACCAAGAATGTAAGATATAGGTCTTTGTGTATGAGGAGGGCAAGCTGTAGGTCTTCGTATACTACGAAGGTAACATGTTGGTCTTTGTGTACCACGAAGGTAACAAGTTGGTTCTTGTGTACCAGGAAGGCAAAACGTTGGTCTTCTTGTACCAGGAAGGCAAATTGTTTGTCTTTCTGAACCAGGAGGGTAAGAAGTTGCTCTTTTTATACCAAGAAGGCTATTCATTGGTTTTTGTGTACCAAGAAGACAATATTTTGGTCTTTGTGTATCAGGAAGGCAATATATGTCTTTCTGTAACAGGTAAGCAACATGTTGGTATTTGTGTACCAGGAAGATAACATGTTGCTCTTTGTGTATCAGGAATATAACATGTAGGTCTTTCCGTATATGGAGGGAACATGTTGGTCTTTGTGTACCAGGAAGGCAACATGTTGGTCTTTGTGTACCAGGATGATAACATGTTGTCTTTGTGTATTAGGAATATAAAATATAGGTCTTTCTGTATTAGGAGGGAATATGTTGGTCTTTGTGTACCAGGGAGGCAACATGTTAGTCTTTGTGTACCAAAAAGGTAACATGCTGGTCTTTATGTACCAGAAATGTACCAAGTTGGTCTTTGTGTATCAGGAAGGCACCACGTTGGTCTTTGTGTACCAGGAGGGAAACTTGTTGGTCTTTGTGTACCAGGAAGGTAATATGTTGATCTTTGTGTACCAGGAACAAAAACATGATGGTCTTTTTGTACCAGGAAGGTAACTTGTAGGTCTTTGTGTATCAGGAAGGTAACTTGTCGGTCTTTGAGTACCAGAAATTCAACATATTGGTCTTTGTGTATCAGGAATGTAACATGTTCGTCTTTGTGTGCCAGGAATGCAACATGATTGTCTTTGTGAACCAATAAGGGAACATGTAAGGTCTTGTGAACCAGGAAGGCAACATGTTGGTCTTTATGTATCAGGAAGGTAACATGTTGGTCTATGTGTACCAGGAAGGCAATATGGTGGTCTTTGTGTAGCAGAAAGTCAACATACTGGTCTTTGAGTTCCAGGAAGATAACATGTTGGTCTTTGTGTATAGGGAAGGCAACATATTGGTCTTTCTGTACCAGGAAGGTAACATGTTAGTCTTTGTGCACTCGTAACTTAACATAATAGTCTTTGTGCACTCGTAACTTAACATAATAGTCTTTGTGCACTCGTAACTTAACATAATGTTCTTTGTACATAAGAGAGGTAAGATGTTGGTCTTTGTTTACCATATAGGAAACATACTGGTCTTTGTGTACCAGGAAGGCAACATAATGGTCTTGGTGAAACAGGAATGGAACATGTTGGTCTTTGTGTACCAGGAAGATAAAATGTTGGACACTGTGTACCAGGAATTGAACATGTTGGTCTTGGTATACCAGGAAGGGATCATGTTAGTGTTTCTGTACCAGGAAGGCAACATGTTGGTCTTTCTGTAGCATGAGTGTAACATGTTGGTCCTTTTGTACCAGGAAGGCAAAATGTTTGTCTTTGTGTACCATGAAGGCAACTGGTTGGTCTTTATGTACAAGGAAGGCAATATATTGGTCTTTGTGTACCAAGAAGGTAACATAATGGTCTTTATGTACTAGGAAGGCACCATGTTGGTCTTTGTGTACCAGGAAGGTATCATGTTGGTCTTTGTGTAATCGGAAGGTAACATGCTGGTTTTTGTGTACCAGAAGGTAACATATTGGTCTTTGTGTACCAGGAAAGCAACATGTTGGTCTTTGTGTACCAGGAAAGCAATACATTGGTCTTTGTGTACCAGGAAGGTAGCATAATGGTCTTTATGTACCAGAGAGGCAACATTTTGGTCTTTGTATACCAGGAAGGAAACATGTCGGTCTTTGTGTACCAGGATGATAACATGTTGATCTTTGTGTACCAGGAAGGAACCATATTGGCCTTTGTGTACCAGCAGGAAATCATGGTGGTCTTTGTGTACTCGGAAGGTAACATGCTGGTTTTTGCGTACCAGAAGGTAACATGTTGGTCTTTGTGTACCAGGAAGGCAACATGTTTGTCTTTGTGTACCAGGAAGGTAACATGCTGGTCTTTGTGTACCAAGAAAGTAACATATTGGTCTTTGTGTATCAGGAAGGCAAGCTCTTGGTCTTCGTGTACTATGAAGGTAACTGTTGGTATTTGTGTACCACTAAGGTAACAAGTTGATCTTTGTGTACCAGGAAGGCAAAATTATAGTCTTCTTGTACCAGGAAGGCAACACGTCGGTGTTTGTGTACCAGGAAGGTAACATTTTGGTCTTTATGTACCTGGAAGGTAACATGTTGGTCTTTGTGTACCAGCGGGTAACATGTTGGTCTTTGTGTACGATGAAGGAAACATGGTGATCTTTATGTACCAGGAACGCAACAAGTTGCTCTTTGCCTACCAGGAAGGCAACATGTTTGTCTTTGCGTACCAGGAAGGCAACATTTTGGCCTGTGAGTACCAGGAAGGCAACAGGCTGGCCTTTGTGTACCAGGATGGGAACATGTTGGTCTTGGTGTACCAGAAAGATAACATGATGGTCTTTGTGTACCAGGAAGGCAACATGTTGGTCTGTGAGTACCATGAAGGCATCATTTTGGCCTGTGAGTACCAGGAACGCAACAGGTCGGCCTTTGTGTACCAGGAAGGTAACATGATGGTCGTTGTGAAGCAGGAGGCTACCATGTTGGTCTTTGTGTACAATGAAGGAAACATGTTGGTGTTTGTGTACCAGGAAGGCAACATAATGGTCTTGGTGAGACAGGAATGCAACATGTTGGTCTTTGTGTAACAGGAAGATAAAATGTTGGAAACTGTGTACCAGGAACTGAACATGTTGGTCTTGGTATACCAGGAAGGCATCATGTTAGTGTTTCTGTACCAGGAAGGCAACAGGTTGGTCTTTCTGTAGCATGAATGTAACATGTTGGTCCTTTTGTACCAGGAAGGCACAATGTTTGTCCTTGTGTACCATGAAGGCAACTGGTTGGTCTTTGTGTACAAGGAAGGCAATATATTGATCTTTTTGTAACAAGAAGGTAGCATAATGGTCTTTATGTACTAGTAAGGCACCATGTTGGTCTTTGTGTACCAGGAAGGTATCATGTTGGTCTTCGTGTTCTCGGAAGGCAACATGCTGGTTTTTGTGTACTAGAAGGTAACATGTTGGTCTTTGTGTACCAGGAAGGCAACATGTTGGTCTTTGTGTACCAGGAAAGCAATATATTGGTCTTTGTGTACCAGGAAGGTAGCATAATGGTCTTTATGTACCAGAGATGCAACATTTAGGTCTTTGTTTACCAGGAAGGAAACATGTCGGTCTTTGTGTACCAGGATGATAACATGTTGATCTTTGAGTACCAGGAAGGAATGATATTGGCCTTTGTGTACCAGCAGGGTATCATGGTGGTCTTTGTCTACTCAGAAGGTAACATGCTGGTTTTTGTGTACCAGAAGGTAACATGTTGGTCTTTGTGTACCAGGAAGGTAACATGCTGGTTTTTATGTACCTAGAAGGTAAGATATTAGTGTTGTGTATCAGGAAGGCAATCTCTTGGTCTTCGTGTATCAGGAAGGTAACATGTTGGTCTTTGTGTACCACGAAGGTAACAAGTTGATCTTCCTGTACCAGGAAGGCAAAATGTTGGTTTTCCTCTACCAGGAAGTCAACATGTTGGTCTTTCTGTACCAGTAAGGTAACAAGCTGCTTTTTATGTACCAGGAAGGATGCATGTTGGTTTTTGTGTACCAAGAAGGCAATATTTTGGTCTTTGTGTACCAGGAAGGCAATATATTGGTCTTTGTGTACCTGGAAGGCGACATGTTGGTCTTTGTGTACCAGGAAGGCAATATATTGGTCTTTGAGTACCAGGAAGGTAACGTAATGGTATTTATGTATCAGGAAGGCAACATGTAGGTCTTTCTGTACCACGAAGGAAACATATGGGTCTTTGTGTACCAGCATGGTAACATGTTCATCTTTGTGTACCAGGAAAGTAACATGTTGGTCTCTGTGTACCAGGAGGGTATCATGTCGGTTTTTGTGTACTCGGAAGGTAACATGCTGTTTTTTGTGTACCAAAAGGTAACATGTTTGTCTTTCTGTACAAGAAAGGCAACATGATTGTCTTTATGTACCAGGAAGGTAACATACTGGTCTTTGTGTACCAAGAAGGTAACATATTTTTCTTTGCGTATCAGAATGGCACCATGTTGGTCTTTGTGTACCAGGAAGGTATCATGTTGGTCTTTGTGTACTAGGAAGGTAACATGCTAGTTTTCGTGTACTAGAATGTAATACGTTGGTCTTAGTGTACCAGGAAGGCAACATGTTTGTCTTTGTGTACCAGGAAGGTAATATGCTGGTCTTTGTGTTCCAAGAAGGTAACATATTGGTCTTTGTGTATCAGGAAGGCAAGCTCTTGGTGTTCGTGTACCAGGAAGGTAACTGTTTGTATTTGTGTACCACTAAGGTAACAAGTTGCTCTTTGTGTAACAGGAAGGGAAAATGATGGTCTTCGTGTACCAGGAAGGCAACATGTCGGTGTTTGTGTACCAGGAAGGTAATATTTTGGTCTTTATGTACCAGGAAGGTAACATGTTGGTCTTTGTGTACCAGAGAGGTAACATGTTGGTCTTTGTGTA
>JAUUDZ010240589.1:0-17225 GCA_032361705.1 Panulirus versicolor | reverse complement strand
GATCTGTTGTGTGAACACGTAAGAGCCGATCTTTTGTTTGAACACGCAAGAGTTGATCTGTGTCTGGCACACGCAAGAGTTGATCTGTTGTTTGAATACATAAGAGCTGATCTGTTGTTTGAACACCTAAGAGTTGATATGTTGTTAGAGCACGTAAGAGTTGATCTGTTATTTGAATACATAAGAGATGATCTTTTGTCTGAACACGTAAGAGCTGATCTGTTGTTTGAACACGTTAGAGCTGATCTGTTGATTGAACACGTCAGAGTTGATCTGTTGTTTGAACGCATAAGAGCTGATCTGTTGTTTGAACACGTCAGAGGTGATCTTTCGTTTGAACTCATTAGAGCTGATCTGTTGTTTGAACACGTTAGAGCTGATCTGTTGTTTGAACACATAAGAGCTGATCAGTTGTTTGAGCACGTGAGAGTTGATCTGTTGTTTGAACACATAAGAGCTGATCAGTTGTTTGAGCACGTGAGAGTTGATCTGTTGTTTGAATACGTAAGAGATGATCTGTTGTGTGAACACATAAGAACTGATCTGTTGTTGGAACAAGTTAGAGCTGATCTGTTGTTTGAACACGTCAGAGCTGATCTGTTG
This sequence comes from Panulirus versicolor, assembly GCA_032361705.1. Taxonomy (NCBI): domain Eukaryota; kingdom Metazoa; phylum Arthropoda; class Malacostraca; order Decapoda; family Palinuridae; genus Panulirus; species Panulirus versicolor. The sequence goes on along the minus strand of JAUUDZ010240589.1, from coordinate 16,622 downwards.
TTTGAACGCATAAGAGCTGATCTGTTATTTGAACACGTATGAGCTGATCTGTTGTTTGAACACGTATGAGCTGATCTGTTGTTTGAACACATAAGAGCTGATCTCTTGTTTAAACACGTAAGAGTAGATCTGTTCTTTGAATACGTAAGAGATGATCTGTTGTGTGAACACGTAAGAACTGATCTGTTGTTGGAACACGTTAGAGCTGATCTGTTGTTTGAAAACGTAAGAGTTGATCTGTTGTTTGAGCACGTGAGAGTTGATCTGTTGTTTGAACACATAAGAGCTGATCTTTTGTTTGAACACGTAAGAGCTCATCTATTGTTTGAACAGGTAAGAGCTAATCTGTTGTTTGGACACGTAAGAGCTGATCTGTTGTTTGAACGCATAAGAGCTGATCTGTTGTTTGAGCACGTAAGAGCTGATCTGTTGTTTGAACACGTAAGATCTGATCTGTTGTTTGAACACGTTAGAGCTGATCTGTTGTTTGGACACGTAAGAGTTGATCTGTTGTTTGAACACATAAGAGTTGATCTGTTGTTTGAACGCATAAGAGCTGATCTGCTGTTTGAACACGTATGAGCTGATCTGTTGTTTGAATACGTAAGAGCTGATCTTTTGTTTGAACACGTAAGAGCTAATCTGTTGTTTGAACGCGTAAGACTTGATGTGTTGTTTGAACACGTAAGAGCTGATCTGTTGTTTGAACACATACATTGTTTGAACACGTTGTTGAGTGGGTGTTGGACTCCAATATAACCCGTTCTAGTATTATGCGAGAAGACACACTGGCCAGCCTCATAGTGTGTCATAAGACCATAACCCAGATTACTGTAGATAGACGTACCTATTGTTATAACCAAACTGCAAAGGTCACCTGACCTTCATTGAGTACCACGAAACGAAGAAAGACCCGATCTCCTTCTTACCTACGCCATCTTACAATGGTACGATCTTTAAACACGATGGTACGAATGATGAGCAAGTTGGTACGATCCATGAACACGAAGGTACGATCCATGAACACAACGGCACGATCCATGAACACGAAGGTACGATCCATGAGCACGATGGTACGATCCATGAACACAATGGCACGATCCATGAGCACGATGGTACGATCCATGAACACAATGGCACGATCCATGAGCACAAGGGTACGATCCATGACCACGAGGGTACGATCCATGAGCACGATGGTACGATCCATGAGCACGATGGTACGATCCATGAACACAATGGCACGATCCATGAGCACGAAGGTACGATCCATGAACACAATGGCACGATCCATGAGCACGAAGGTACGATCCATGAGCAAGAGGGTACGACCCATGAGGACGATGGTACGATTCATGACCAAGATGGTACGATCCATGAGGATGATGGTACGATCCATGAGCACGACGGTACGATTCATGAGTACGATGGTACGATCCATGTGTACGATGATACGATCCATGAGCACGATGATACGATTCATGAGCACTATGGTACTACCCATGAGCACCATGGTACGATCTCTGAGCAAGATGGTACGATTCACAAGCACGATGGTAAGATCTATGAACAAGATGGTACGATGTATGAACACGATAGTACGACCATGAGCATGAAGGTACATCCATGAGTACAACGATATGACCCGTAATACGATGATACGAGTCATGAGCACGATGGTGCGATCCATGAGCACAACGGTACTGTCCTTGAGCACGATGGTACGATCCTTGAGCACGATAACAATTTCTGGAAACCCCTTAAACCAGCGCAAACCTCAGACACTCACCTACATATGAAACCAAAGTGCTTTCAGTAGAATTTCAAGAAGGTAGACGGGCGCCCTGTTCTCTGCAAGAGCACTAGAGTTCTCCCGCCCGAATCATTCCAAAACCATCCACCATCCCAAAGTAAGACTGAAATACATACCCTTGACTTACACTTCCCTTATCTTCAACTATTCCACGTACATGAACACACGTGACATCGGCAAGATACACAAACCATTATGACTAAACGAGCACTAAATAACTGCCGTCTCAACCTAGTATCAAAACTACACTCTCCAGGCATGTTCGTGTTAAGCTTTCTCACCTCCGTTCTGGACACCATCCAGCATTACGCAGATGGAGCCAACATGTCACACGACCCGCCATACCCAAGATGCAACTAATAAAGTCCTGTTGAGTTCAACTCCCACCACACATTACATTTCCTGAAGGTTGGTTCCGCCCAGTGGAGATGGCTGACCTCAGGAGCGCTGCTGAAGATCCATTTATCTTGAAACAGGGAAGTAAACATCTACCGCGTTATGGTAAATGAGCATGGTATTCATGCTATAGAAGGGGACTAATGGGGAGATAATAACATGTAGTGGTGAAGTGATCTTGCTTCATATTACAATACATCATTAACGGTGGGGTATAGCTTGCCTCACCTTGCAACACATCATCAACGGTAAGGCACAGTTTGCCTCCCTTGCAATACATCACCAAAGGTGAGGCACAGCTTGCCTTATATTGCAACACATCATCAACGGTGGGGCTTAGCGTACCATACCTTGCAACACATCATCAACAGTGGGGGACAACTTGCCTAACCTTGCAACATATCACCAACGGTGAGGCACAGATTTTTTCCTTTTGCAACACATCATCCACGGTGGGGCATAGCTTGCCTCACCTTGCAACACATCATCAACGGTAGGGTACAGTTTCCTCACCTTACAACACATCATCAACGATTTTGTATAGCTTGACTCACCTTGCAACACTTAATCAACGGTGGGACACAGCTTGCCTCACCTTGAAACACATCATCAACGGTGAGGAACAGTTTCCTCACCTTGCAACATGTCATCAACGGTGTGGCACAGCTTACCTCACCTTACAACACATCATCAACGGTGGGGCACAAATTGCGTCGCCTTGCAACACATCATCAACGGTGAGGGACAGTTTGCCTCCCCTTGCAACACATCACCAACAGTGAGGTACAGCTTGCCATATATTGTAACATATCAACGGTGGGGCATAGCTTGCCTCACCTTGCAATATATCATCAATGGTGGGGCACAGCTTGCCTCACCTAGCAACACATCATCGACGGTGGGTCATAGCTTGCCTCAACTTGCAACACATCATCAACGATGAGGCACAGCTTGCATCACCTAGCAACACATCATCAACGGTGAGGTACAGTATGCCTCACCTTACAACACATCATCAACGCTGAGGCACAGATTCCTCACTTTGCAACACATCATCAAAGGTGGAGCATATTTGCCTCACCGTGCAACACATCATCGACAGTGGGTCATAGCTTGCCTCAACTTGCAGCACATCATCAACGGTGAGGCACAGCTTGCCTCACCTTAAACACATCATCAAAGGTGGGGCAGAGCTTGCTTCACCTTGCAACACCTCATCAACGGAGGGGATAGCTTGTCTCACCTTGCAACATATCATCAACGGTGGAGCACAGCTTGCCTCACCTTGCAACACATCATCAACGGTGAGCCACAGTTTGCTTCACCTTGCAACATGTCATCAACGGTGGGGCATAGCTTACCTCACCTTGCAACACATGATCAACGGGGGCACGGCTTGCGTCACCTTGCAACACATCATCAACGGTGAAGCACAGTTTGCCTCATCTTGCAACACATCACCAGTGATGAGGCGCAGCTTGCTTCATATTGCAACATAGCATCAACTGTGGGACACATCTTGCCCCTCCTTGGAACACATCATCAACGGTGGGGCACAGCTTGCCTCACCTTTTAACACATCATCAACAGTGGGGTACAACTTGCCTTATATTGCAACACATCATCAACGGTGAGGCAGAGAATGCCTCACCTTGCAATATATCATAAACGTTGACGAACAGCTTGCTTTACCTTGAAACACGTCATCAACGGCGGGGCACAGCTTGCCTCACCATGCAACACATCATCAACGGTGAGGAACAGTTTTCTCACCTTGGAACACTTCATCAACGGTGGGGCATAGTTTGCCTCACCATGCAACACATCATCAACGGTGAGGCACAGCTTCCTTCACCAAGCAACACATCAACAACGGTGAGGCACAGCTTGTCTCATATTCCAATAGATCATCAACGATAGGGCACAGCTTGCCTCACCTTTTAACACATCATCAACGGTGGGGTATAGCTTCCCTTATATGGCAACACATCATCAACGGTGGGGCAGAGATTGCCTCACCTTGCAATATATCATCAACGTTGATGCACAGCTTGCCTCACCTTGGAGCACATCATCAACGGTGAGGCACAGCTTGCCTCACCATGCAACACATCATCAACGGTGAGGAACAGTTTCCTCACCTTGAAACACATCATCAACGGTGAGGCATAGTTTGCCTCACCATGCAACACATCATCAACGGAGAGGCAGAGCTTAATTCACCTTGCAACACATCAACAACGGTGAGGCACAGCTTGCCTCATATTCCAATAGATCATCAACTGTTGGGCACAGCTTGCCTCATATTCCAATAGATCATCAACGGTTGGGCACAGCCTGCCTCGCCTTTTAATACATCATCAACGGTGGGGCATAGTTTCCTTTTTTTTTTTACTGCAACACATCATCAACGGTGGGGCAGAGATTGCATAGCTTGCCTCACCTTGTAACATGTCATTAATGGTGAGCTTGACTCAGCTTGCAATGCATCATCAAAGGTGAGGCACAATTTGCCTCATGTTGCATCATATCATCAACGGTGGGGCATAGCTTGCCCTACCTTGCAACACATTATCAACGGTAGGGCTGTGCTTGCCTCACCTTGAAACACATCATTAACGCTGGTGTATAGCTTGCCTCACCTTGCAACACAACATCAACGATGAGGCACAGCTTGCCTTACCTGGTAGGGCATAGCTTGTTTCACCATGCAATACATAATCAACGGTTAGGCACAGCTTGCCTCACCTTGCAAAACATCACCAAAGGTGAGACACAGCCTGCCTCATATTCTAACACTTCATCGGCGTTGGGCATAGTTTGCCTCAACTTGCAACGCATCATCAACGGTGGGACACAGCTTGCTTCACCTCGCAACACATCACCAACGGTGGGGCAGAACTTGCCTCACCCTGCAACACATCAAAAACGGTGAGGCTCAGTTTGCCTCTCCTTGAAACATGTAATCAACAATGGGGCACAGCTTATCTCACGGTGCGGCACATTTTGAGTCACCTTGCAAAACATCATCAACGGTGAGGCATAGTTTGCCTCCCCTTGCAACGCATCATCAACACTGCGGCACAGTTTGCTTGAGCAAAGTTTGCCTCATATTGCAACATATCATTAACGGTAGGGCATAGGTTCCCTCACCTTGCAACACATAATCAACGGTAGGGCACAGCTTCCTCACTTTACAACACATCATCAACGGTGGGGCATAGTTTGCCTCACCTTGCAAAATATCATAAATGGTGGGAAACAACTTGATTTACCTTGAAACACGCCATCAACGGTGAGGTACTGCTTGTTTCACCTTGCAACATATCATCGATAGGGCATAGCTTGTCTCACCATGCAACACATTATCATCGGTGAGGCACAGTTTGCCTCACCTTGCAACACACCACCAACGGTGAGGCACAGCTTGCCTCATATTCCAACACTTCATCAACGGTCGGCATAAATTGCTTCACCTTGCAACACATTATCAACGATGGTCACAGCTTCCTTCACCTTGCAACATATCACCAACGGTGGGGCACAGCTTGCCTCACCTTGCAACACATCAACAACGGTAAGGCACAGTTTGCCTCACCTTGGAACTTGTCATAAACGATAGGGCACAGCTTTCCTCACCTTGGAACACATTATCAACGTTGGGGCACAATTTGCGTCACCTTGCAACACATCATCAATGGTAAAGAACAGTTTACTTCCCCTTGCAACGCATCACCAACAGTGAGGCACAGCTTGCCTTATATTGCATCAATGGTGGGGCATAGCTTGCCTCATCTTGCAACACATCATCAATGGTGAGGAACAACTTGCGTCACCTTGCAACACATCATCAAAGGTGAGGCACAGTTTGGCTTTCCGTTCAACAGATCACCAAAAGTGAGGCACAGCTTGACTTATATTATAACAGATGATCAACGACGGGGCACAGCGTACCTTACCTTGCAACTCATCATCAACGGTGTGGCACATTTTCCTCTCCTTGCAACATATGATCAACGGTGGTGCATAGTTTGCCTCACCTTGCAACATATTATCAACAGTGGGGCACAACTTGTGTCACCTTGAAACACCTCATCAACGGTGAGCCTTCCCTTGCAACAATCACCAAAAGTGACAGAGCTTGCCTTATATTGCAACATATCATCAACGGTGGGGCAAAGAGTACTTTACCTTGAAACACATCATCAACGGTGGGGCACAGCTTGCCTCATCTTGCAATACATCACCAACAGTGAGGCACAGCGTGCCTCATATTGCAACACATCATCAACGGTGGTGTATAGCTTACCTCACCTTGCAACACATCATTAACGGTAAGGCACAGCTTGCCTCAGCTTGCAACACATAATCATATCATAACACCATCAAAGGTGGTTTATAGCTTGCCTCACCCTGCAACGCATCATCAACGGTAGGGCAGTGCTTGCTTCACTTTGTAACACATCATTAACGTTGGATAATTGCTTTTCTCACCTTGCAAAACAACATCAATGATGAGGCACAGCTTGCCTCACCCTGAACACATCATCAACGGTGGGGCATGGCTTGCTTCACGCACAACACATCATCAACGGTGGGGCGTAGCTTCCCTCTCCTTGCAACACATGATCAACGGTGAGGCACAACTTGCCTCAACTAGTAACAGATCACCAAAGGTAAGGCACACCTTGCCTCATATTGCAAGGCATCATCAACAGTGGGGCTTCACCTTGTAACACATCATCAACTTTGAGGCACAGCTTCTTTCACCTTGAACACATCATCAACAGTGGGGCATAGCTTGCTTCACCTTGGAACACATTATCAACGGTGGGTCATAGCTTGCCTCACCTTAACACACCTCATCAACTGTGGAGCACAGCTTTCCTCACCTTGCAACACATCATCAAAGGTGAAGCACAGTTTCCTTATCTTGCAACATGTCATCAACGGTGGGGCACACCTTGCTTCACCTTGCAACACATCGCCAACAGTGGGGCACCGTTTGCCTCACCCTGCAACACATCATCAACGGTGAGGCACAACTTGCTTCACCTTGAAACACATCATCAACTGTGAGGCATAGTTTGCGTCACTTTGCAACACATGATCAATGGTAGGCCATAGATTGCCTCACCTTGCAACATATCATCAACGGTGAGGCACAGTTTGTTTCCCCTTTGCAACACATCTCGTATAGTGAGGTACAGTTTGCTTTATATTGCAGCACATAATCAACGGTGGGGCATAGCTTACCTCACCTTGCAACATATCATTAACTGTGGAGTAAAGCTTGCCTCACCATGCAACACATCATCAACGGTGGGGCATAGCTTGCCTCACCTTGCAACAGATCATCAACGGTGGGTCATAGTTTGCCTCACCAAGGAAACACATTATCAACGGTGAGGTAGAGTTTGGGTCACCATGCAACACATCATCAACGGTGAGGCAAAGCTTGCTTCATATTGCAGCATATCATCAACGGTGGGGCATACCTTGCCTCACCTTGTAACACATCATCAACGGAGGGGCACAATTTACTTAACCTTGCAACACATCACCAACGGTGGGGTATTGTTTGCCTCACCTTGCAACACATCATCAAAGTTGAGGCACAGTTTGCCTCACCTTGCAACATGTCAACAACTGTGGGGCACAGCTTACCTCACCTTCCAACACATCATCAACGGTGGGCCTCAACTTGCGTCACCTTTTAACACATCATCAACGGTAAGGAATAGTTTGTCTCCCCTTCCAGCACATAACCAACAATGAGCCACAGGTTACCTAATATTGCAACACATCATCAACGTTGGGGCACAGCTTGCTTCACCTTTCAACACATCATCAACAGTTTGGCACAAATTGCATTACCTTGCAACACATCATCAACGGTCAGGCACAGTTTGCCTCCCCTTGCAACAGATCACCAAAAGTGAGGCACAGCTTGCCTTATATTGCAACACTTCATCAACGGTGGGGCACAGCGTACCTTACCTTGCAACAAATCATCAACAGTGGGGCACAGCTTCCCTCACCATGCAACACATCACCAACGCTGACTCAATGCTTACCTCATATTGGAACGCATTATCAATGGTGGGGCATAGCTTGCCTTACCTTGAAACACATCATCAAAGGTAGGGCACAGATTTCTCACTTTGTAATACATCATCAACGGTGGGGCATATCTTGCCTCAACTTGCAACACATCATCAATGGTGTGGCACAACTTGTGTCACCTTGAAACACATCGTCAACAGTGAGGCACAGCTTGCGTCATCTTGCAACATATCATCAATGGTAGGGTATAGCTTGTCTCACCATGGAACACATTATCAACAGGCACAGCTTTCCTCACCTTACAACACATCACCAACGGTGAGGCACAGCTTGCCTCATATTCCAGCACTTCATTAACGGTGGGTATAACTTACCTCACCTTGCAACACCTCATCAACGGTGGGTCACAGCTTGCTTCACCTTGCAACATATCACCAACGGTGGGGCACAGCTTGCCTCACGTTGCAACACATTAACAATGGTGAGGCACACTTTCCCTCACTTTGCAACTTCTCATCAACGGTAGGGGACAGCTTACCTCACCTTGGAACACATTATCAACGGTGGGGTACAGCTTGCTTCACCTTGCAACATATCACCACCGGTAGGGGGCAGCTTGCCTCACCTTGCAACACATTAACAACGGTGAGGCACACTTTGCCTCACCTTGCAGCTTGACATCAACGGTAGGGCACGGCTTACCTCACCTTGGAACACATTATGAACGGTGGGGCACAATATACGTCACCTTGCGACACATCATCAATGGTGAGTCACAGTTTGCTTCCCATTGCAACGCATCACCAACAGTGAGGCACACCTCGCCTTTTATTGCAACACATCATCAATGGTGGATCACAGCTTGCCTCATCTTGCAACACATAATCAATGGTGGGGAACAACGTGCGTCAACTTGCAACACATCATCAAAGGTGAGGCACAGTTTGGCTTCCCAATCAACAGATCACCAAAAGTGCGGCACAGCTTGCCTTGTATTGTAACACACCATCAACGGTGGGGCACAGCTTGCTTCACATTGAAACATATCATCAACGGTAGGGCACAGCTTGCCTCACCTTGCAACACATTAACAACGATGAGGTACACTTTGCCTCACCTTGCAACTTGACATCAACGGTAGGGCACAGCTTACCTCACCTTGGAACACATCAACGGTGGGGCACAATTTGCGTCATCTTGCAATACATCATCAATGGTGAGTCACAGTTTGCCTCCCATTGCAACGCATCACCAACAGTGAGGCACAGCTTGCCTTTTATTGCAACACATCATCAATGGTGGGGCACAGCTTGCCTCATCTTGCAACACATAATCAACGGTGGGGAACAACGTGCGTCAACTTGCAACACATCATCAAAGGTGAGGCACAGTTTGGCTTCCCATTCAACAGATCACCAAAAGTGCGGGACAGCTTGCCTTATATTGTAACACATCAACGGTGGGGCAAAGCTTACCTTACCTTACAACATATCATCAACGGTGGGGCACATATTCCTCACCTTGCAACATATCATCAACGGTGGCGCATAGCTTGCCTGACCTTGCAACACTTCATCAACGGTGGCGCACAACTTGCGTCACCATGAAACACATCATGAAAGGAGAGACACAGTTTGCCTCCCCTTGCAACATATCACCAAAAGTGAGGCAGAGATTGTCTTATATTACAATACTTTATCAACTGTGGGGCAGAGAGTCCTTTACCTTGCAACAAATCATCAACGGTGGGGCACAGCTTGCTCATCTTGCAACACATCACCAACTGTGAGACACAGCTTGCTTCATATTGCAACACATCATCAACGGTGGGGCATAGCTTGCCTCACCTTGCAACGTATCATCAACTGTTGAGCAGTGCTTGCCTCACCTTGCAACACATCATTAACGCTGGGGCATAGCTTGCCTCACCTTGCAACACAATATCAACGATAGGGCAGAGCTTGCCTCACCTTCAACACATCATCAACGGTGGGGCATAGCTTGCTTCACCTTGCAACACATCATCAATGGAGGAACATAGCTTGCCTCTCCTTGCAACACATCATCAACGGTAAGGCACAGCTTGCCTCACCTTGCAACACATCACCAAACGTTAGGCACAGCTTGCCTCATATTGCAACACATCATTAACGGTGGGGCAGAGCTTTACTCATCTTGCAACACATAATCAGAGGTGAGTCACAGTTTCCTCACCTTGCAATATATCATCAACGGTGGGGCACAGCTTGCTTCACCTTGCAACACATCACTAACGGTGGGGCACAGCTTGGCTCACCTTGCAACATATCATTTACGGTGGGGCACAGCTTGCCTTATATTGCAACACATCATCAACGCTGAGGCATAGTTTGCGTCACCTTGCAACACATCATCAATGGTAGGGCATAGCTTGGCTCACCTTGCAATATATCATCAACAGTGGGGGACGAATTGAGTCACCTTGCAAAATATCATCAACGGTGAGGCACAGTTTGCTTTCCCTTTGCAACACATCACGGATAGTGAGGCACAGCTTGCTTTATATTGCAACACATCATCAACGGTGGGGCATGACCTTGCCTCACCTTGCAACATATCTTCAACGGTGGAGCAAAGTGTGCCTCACCTTGCAACACATCATCAACAGTGGGGCATAGCTTGCTTTTTATTCCAACGCATCATCAACGGTGGGGCAAAGCTTGCCTTATATTGCAACACATCATCAACGGTGAGGAACAGCTTGCCTCACCATGCAACAGATAATCAGCGGTGGGGCATAGTTTGCCTCACCAAGTAACACATCAACAACGGTGAGGTAGAGTTTGCGTCACCTTGCAACACATCATCGACGGTGGAGCAAAGCTTGCCTCACCTTGCAACGCATCATCAACGGTGAGGCACAGCTTGCTTCATATTGCAACATATCATCAACGGTGGGGCATACCTTGCCTCACCTTGCAACACATCATCAACGTTGGAGCACAACTTGCTTAACCTTGCAACACGTCATCAACGGTGGGGTATAGCTTGCCTCACCTTGGAACACATCATCAAAGTTGAGGCACAGTTTTCCTCAACTTGCAACATGTCATCAACTGTGGGGCACAGCTTACCTCATCTTGCAACACATCAGCAACGGTGAGCCACAACTTGCATCACCTTTTAACACATCAACGGTGAGGAATAGTTAGTCTCCGCTTGCTTCACATAACCAACAGTGAGGCACAGCTTGCCTAATATTGCAACACATCATCAACGGTTGGGCATAGCTTCCCTCTCCTCGAACACATCATCAACGGTCTGACACAAATTGCATTACCTTGCAACACGTCATCAACGGTGAGGCACAGTTTGCCTCCCCTCGCAACAGATCACCAAAAGAGAGGCACAGCTTGCCTTATATTGCAACACATCATCAACGGTGGAGCACAGCGTACCTTACCTTGCAACAATTCATTAACAGTGGGATACAGCTTCCCTCACCGTGCAACACATCACCAACGCTGAAGCAAAGCTTGCCTCATATTGGAACACATTATCAACGGTGGGGCATAGCTTGCCTTTCCTTGAAACACATCATCAAAGGTAGGGCACATCTTCCTCACTTTGCAACATATCATCAACGGTGGAGCACAACTTGCCTCACTTTGCAACACATCATCAATGGTGAGGCACAGTTTGCGTCACCTTGCAACACATCATCAATGGTAGGGCATAGCTTGACTCACCATGCAACAGATTATCAAAGGTGATGCACAGCTTGTCTCGTCTTGCAACATATCACAAACACTGAGGCATAGCTTGCCTCATATTTCAACACTTCATCACCGGCGGGCATCGTTTGCCTCACCTTGCAACACATCATCAACGGTGGGGCACAGCTTGCTTCACCTTTCAACACATCACTAACGGTGGGGCACAGCTTGCCTCACCCTGCAACACATCAACAACGGTGAGGCACAGTTTGCCTTACCTTCCAACATGTCATCAACGGTGAGCCACAGCTTACTTAACCTTGGAACACATCATCAAAGGTGTGGCACAATTTACGTCGCCTTGCAACACATCATCAACGGTGAGGCATAGTTTGCCTCCCCTTGCAACTCATCACCAATAGTTTGCTTGAGCTTGCAACACATCATGAAAGGTGAAGCAAAGTTTGCCTCATATTGCAACATATCATCAACGGTGGGGTATAGCTTGCCTCACCTTGTAACACATCATCAACGGTGGGGCACAACTTACTTAACCTTGCAACACATCACCAACGGTGGGGCATTGCTTGCCTCACCTTGCAACACATCATCAAAGTTGAGGCACAGTTTGCCTCACCTTGCAACATGTCAACAACTGTGGGGTACAGCTTACCTCACCTTGCAACACATCATCAACGGTGGGCCTCAACTTGCGTCACCTTTTAACACATCATCAACGGTAAGGAATAGTTTGTCTCACCTTCCAGCACATAACCAACAATGAGCCACAGGTTACCTAATATTGCAACACATCATCAACGGTCAGGCACAGTTTGCCTCCCCTTGCAACAGATCACCAAAAGTGAGGCACAGCTTGCCTTATATTGCAACACTTCATCAACGGTGGGGCACAGCGTACCTTACCTTGCAACAAATCATCAACAGTGGGGCACAGCTTCCCTCACCATGCAACACATCACCAACGCTGACTCAATGCTTACCTCATATTGGAACGCATTATCAATGGTGGGGCATAGCTTGCCTTACCTTGAAACACATCATCAAAGGTAGGGCACAGATTTCTCACTTTGTAATACATCATCAACGGTGGGGCATATCTTGCCTCAACTTGCAACACATCATCAATGGTGTGGCACAACTTGTGTCACCTTGAAACACATCGTCAACAGTGAGGCACAGCTTGCGTCATCTTGCAACATATCATCAATGGTAGGGTATAGCTTGTCTCACCATGGAACACATTATCAACAGGCACAGCTTTCCTCACCTTACAACACATCACCAACGGTGAGGCACAGCTTGCCTCATATTCCAGCACTTCATTAACGGTGGGTATAACTTACCTCACCTTGCAACACCTCATCAACGGTGGGTCACAGCTTGCTTCACCTTGCAACATATCACCAACGGTGGGGCACAGCTTGCCTCACGTTGCAACACATTAACAATGGTGAGGCACACTTTCCCTCACTTTGCAACTTCTCATCAACGGTAGGGGACAGCTTACCTCACCTTGGAACACATTATCAACGGTGGGGTACAGCTTGCTTCACCTTGCAACATATCACCACCGGTAGGGGGCAGCTTGCCTCACCTTGCAACACATTAACAACGGTGAGGCACACTTTGCCTCACCTTGCAGCTTGACATCAACGGTAGGGCACGGCTTACCTCACCTTGGAACACATTATGAACGGTGGGGCACAATATACGTCACCTTGCGACACATCATCAATGGTGAGTCACAGTTTGCTTCCCATTGCAACGCATCACCAACAGTGAGGCACACCTCGCCTTTTATTGCAACACATCATCAATGGTGGATCACAGCTTGCCTCATCTTGCAACACATAATCAATGGTGGGGAACAACGTGCGTCAACTTGCAACACATCATCAAAGGTGAGGCACAGTTTGGCTTCCCAATCAACAGATCACCAAAAGTGCGGCACAGCTTGCCTTGTATTGTAACACACCATCAACGGTGGGGCACAGCTTGCTTCACATTGAAACATATCATCAACGGTAGGGCACAGCTTGCCTCACCTTGCAACACATTAACAACGATGAGGTACACTTTGCCTCACCTTGCAACTTGACATCAACGGTAGGGCACAGCTTACCTCACCTTGGAACACATCAACGGTGGGGCACAATTTGCGTCATCTTGCAATACATCATCAATGGTGAGTCACAGTTTGCCTCCCATTGCAACGCATCACCAACAGTGAGGCACAGCTTGCCTTTTATTGCAACACATCATCAATGGTGGGGCACAGCTTGCCTCATCTTGCAACACATAATCAACGGTGGGGAACAACGTGCGTCAACTTGCAACACATCATCAAAGGTGAGGCACAGTTTGGCTTCCCATTCAACAGATCACCAAAAGTGCGGGACAGCTTGCCTTATATTGTAACACATCAACGGTGGGGCAAAGCTTACCTTACCTTACAACATATCATCAACGGTGGGGCACATATTCCTCACCTTGCAACATATCATCAACGGTGGCGCATAGCTTGCCTGACCTTGCAACACTTCATCAACGGTGGCGCACAACTTGCGTCACCATGAAACACATCATGAAAGGAGAGACACAGTTTGCCTCCCCTTGCAACATATCACCAAAAGTGAGGCAGAGATTGTCTTATATTACAATACTTTATCAACTGTGGGGCAGAGAGTCCTTTACCTTGCAACAAATCATCAACGGTGGGGCACAGCTTGCTCATCTTGCAACACATCACCAACTGTGAGACACAGCTTGCTTCATATTGCAACACATCATCAACGGTGGGGCATAGCTTGCCTCACCTTGCAACGTATCATCAACTGTTGAGCAGTGCTTGCCTCACCTTGCAACACATCATTAACGCTGGGGCATAGCTTGCCTCACCTTGCAACACAATATCAACGATAGGGCAGAGCTTGCCTCACCTTCAACACATCATCAACGGTGGGGCATAGCTTGCTTCACCTTGCAACACATCATCAATGGAGGAACATAGCTTGCCTCTCCTTGCAACACATCATCAACGGTAAGGCACAGCTTGCCTCACCTTGCAACACATCACCAAACGTTAGGCACAGCTTGCCTCATATTGCAACACATCATTAACGGTGGGGCAGAGCTTTACTCATCTTGCAACACATAATCAGAGGTGAGTCACAGTTTCCTCACCTTGCAATATATCATCAACGGTGGGGCACAGCTTGCTTCACCTTGCAACACATCACTAACGGTGGGGCACAGCTTGGCTCACCTTGCAACATATCATTTACGGTGGGGCACAGCTTGCCTTATATTGCAACACATCATCAACGCTGAGGCATAGTTTGCGTCACCTTGCAACACATCATCAATGGTAGGGCATAGCTTGGCTCACCTTGCAATATATCATCAACAGTGGGGGACGAATTGAGTCACCTTGCAAAATATCATCAACGGTGAGGCACAGTTTGCTTTCCCTTTGCAACACATCACGGATAGTGAGGCACAGCTTGCTTTATATTGCAACACATCATCAACGGTGGGGCATGACCTTGCCTCACCTTGCAACATATCTTCAACGGTGGGCATAGCTTGCTGCACCTTGCAACACATCATCAACGGTGAGGCAGAGCTTGTCTCACCTTACAACACATTATTAACGGTGAGGCACAGCTTGCCTCAGCTTGCAACGCATCATCAAATGTGAGGCACAGTTTGCCTCATATTGCAACATATAATCAACAGTCGGGCATAGCATGCCTCACCTTGCAACACATCATCAACGGTAGGGCAGTGTTTGCCTCACCTTGCAACACACTATTAACGCTGGGGCATAGCTTGCCTCACCAAGCAACACATCATCAACGGTGGGACTTAGCTCAATTCACCATGCAACACATCATCATCAGTAAGGCACAGCCTCCTCACGTTGCAACACATCATCAACAGTGGAGCATAGCTTGCTTCACTTTGTAATACAACATCAACGGTAAGGTATAACTTGTCTCACCTTGAACACATCATCATCGGTGGTGTATAGCTTGCTTCACCTCGCAACATATTGTCAACGGTGGGGCATAGCTTGCCTCACCTAAACACACCTCATCAACTATGGGGCACAGATTGCCTCACCTTGCAACACATTATCAAAGATGAGGCATAGTTTTCTCAACTTGCACTATGCCATCAATGGTGGGGCACAGCTTACCTGAACTTGCAACATATTTTCAACGAAGGGGCACAAATTGCGTCACCTTGCAACACATCATCAACGTGTGAGGCAAAGTTTGTCCCTCCTTGCAACACATCGCGAAAATTAAGGCATAGTTTGCTTTATATTGCAACACGTCATCAACGGTGGGGGATAGCTTACCTCACCTTGCAACATATGACCAACGTTGGGGCACAGCTTGCCTCACCGTGCAACACGTCATCAACGGTGGGGGATAGCTTACCTCTCCTTGCAACAGATCATCAACGGTGGGGGATAGCTTACCTCACCTTGCAACATATGATCAACGCTGGGGCACAGCTTGCCTCACCGTGCAACACGTCATCAACGGAGGAGGATAGCTTACCTCTCCTTGCAACAGATCATCAACGGTGGTGCATAGCTTGCCTCACCTTGCAACGCGTCA
>JAUUDZ010240368.1:0-14095 GCA_032361705.1 Panulirus versicolor | reverse complement strand
AAAAAGTGGCCTTAGTAACTTTCTTCCTTATGATATAGATTATACTTGGACAAGCAATCCTTTTCAAAGAAACCACTGGAACCAACATAAGTAATGTAATACAATTCTTTGAACCTAAAGCAATTTGTCCTTATGTCTGAAATTCTTTTTAAAGACATTCATGAACCTATTACTGGAAATCATTTTGATTATCTTTTGTATGTATGTACTTAGATAAGCATATCATAAAACATTACCTCCAAAAAATGTTTTACCTGAGGTATTGTGCCATGTCATGAAAATCTCACTATGGTACAGATGTCATATTTGTATATATTTTTGTGGTATGTCTTCTGGTAGTTTAGCTTAGTCTATGCAAATTCTACAAAAATAATGATAATCACAGAAAATTTAGAAAATGGTCAAATACATCCACAAATAGACAACAAAATTAATAAAAGATATATGTACCAAATCCATACTTAACCAAAACCAGAATAATAATAGGCTGAAAATGAGCAAAGCCAACCAGACTAGGAGAGACAAATAAAAGAGAAGAGTGCTAGTCTAAGGTAGCTTGCACACAGCATAAATCGACTTTCATGTGAATACTTAGCAATTGTAGCCATAGGATAGTTTGTATAAGTCAGATAAATTACATCACCTAGTGTACATTTAGTGTTTCTGGCCCTAAAACAAAACAAGATGCAAGTTGCAGTTATGAGAGACCAGTACAACCAAAACCCGGCTGGAGGTTACAGTCAACTACATCCAAAAAACTTTCCTTTTTGAAGAATTAATATGGACACTGCCAATGGCTTTATTCATAAACGAATCCCAATTCAACCAAAACTCAATGTTCATTTGACAAATTCTACTCACAATTTTCAGTAACCGTAAAAAAAATGAGAAAAGTCTGCAACACCATAATCCAACTACAGAGGACTTGGTGGTACACTATAGACAATAAGTGTCAGAGGACCTGGTGGTACACTACAGACAATGAGTAAGGCAAATCGTTCCAGGGGCAAGCGACTGGAAATCCTCCCTTCCCTTTATTACTTTCTAAAGGAAGGAGCAGAGCCAGGAGCCGGTAGGAATTTTCCTTCATCGGGTATGGACACACTAAATGAAAGCGAGCATGCAAATCTGAGTAGCAGACAGCCATACTAAGTGTGGGCAATGCCATGATCATGCCATCCTCATGCTACTGTTGCTAACTTGGTTAGTTAGCAACAGTAGCATTACGTTTGTCATGTCAAGGGTGCTACAGTTGTCGCTTGTCTGAAATTAGCTACCATATTCATAGATCAAGGAAAAAATGTGTATGGGTTCATGCCATAAACAAACTTAGACACCAAGATGGAGAATATCATCACCTGATGCCTCAACTAAGGACATGATAAGACATGATGAAGAAAGGTTCAAAGAATTCTTTCATATAACCCCACTGACTTTCAACAAACTACTGCAATTAGTTCAGAATTCCTTCAGCAAACAAACAAAAATTACAAAACATCTATATGTGCTGAGGAATGACTCATTGTGACTCTGAGGTAAGCAAGCATATCTTCTAATATACAAAACCTTATCTCAATAACTTTACTGGTTGGCGTATGTGAGGTCAAGATGAAGGTTTGGGTAGGCCTAGGCATTATGATACTATATCAGAACTGAGTTAGTCCCTTAAGAACCAAAAAAAAGAAAAGGATTATAAAACACTTAAAGAGCTTAGTAACATTTATTCCTCATGATTATAGAATACATAAAAAAATTAAATTTTTCATTTCAAATAAATGTTCATCTGCCAGGGCCTGAGAGAGCAAGTGAGAGCCTGTTGCCCATAAATTCACATGAAGTACCACACTCATGACAATTGCACTCCTCGTCACTCACTTACTTTCACCTGGCCGTCTCTGGTGTGACCACATCAACTGAAGTTTTGATTTGATCACTGTCGCACATTTGATTTTGCCTGATCACTTTTGGTGTGTCTGTATCCTTTGGCTCAGTCATCTGTTCTTGTAGTTACTGCACTCACACGTGAAAGGGCGAGCATATATATATATTTCCTGACCAAGGAGTCCCTACTATCCTTATGAGGCTCTTGCAGCACTCAGAAGGCTGGCCATGTCCACCTGTCGGGACCATAGGATATAAAGTGTTGTGATGTGTATGCGTCTATTTGCAGACATTGCAGATCTATG
Source organism: Panulirus versicolor (assembly GCA_032361705.1). Classification (NCBI taxonomy): domain Eukaryota; kingdom Metazoa; phylum Arthropoda; class Malacostraca; order Decapoda; family Palinuridae; genus Panulirus; species Panulirus versicolor. The sequence goes on along the minus strand of JAUUDZ010240368.1, from coordinate 11,909 downwards.
TAGTAGTAAGTGCTCAGCAAACTTCTTTATGGCAGCCCCATTGTGGACATGAAGGGTCTTGGGATATACTGAAATGGTGTCTATAGTGTTGCAGAGTTGGGATGTGAAGAGCAAAGATAGGAGAGCATGGCTCATGTCTGACAGGGGAGTGTGGTGTCTAATGGGTGGATGTCTGGTGGGATTGAGTTTAAGACTTGAGTTGTGTGTTCAGTTGTTTAGTGCTTATGGGTTATTTCAGTTTGTATGTGCTCTGTCAGCATTATATTCATTGGGAGTAGGGGTTCTGCGAGTAGAAGTTACTGGTGTGAGGCAGGGGTAAGCTTTATTGACACTGAGCACTTACTGCTCAAATGTACTGCACTTTCTGCATATAGGTATTGATTTGGTCAGGTGTAGAACCTTGTTCCTCAAGTTCTGGTGGGTCAGGGGTAGAATCTTGTTCATTAGGTGCTGGTGGCACATTGCAGAACCTTGTTCACTAGGAATTGATGGGCTTGGTGTACGACATTGTTCCTTAGGCATTTTTGGGTCAGGTGTAGACCCTGGTTTGTTGGTACAGGTGGGTCAGCTGTATGTAGAAACTAATTCCTTAGGTAATGGCGAGTCAGATGTAGAACCTTGTTCATTAGGTATTTGAGGGTCAGGCATAAAACCTTGCTCATTAGGTAATGGTGGGGTCAAGTTAAAACCTTGCTCCTTGGGTACTGGTGAATCAGGTTGCTTTGATATTGGTGAGTCATGTTTACAACCATGTTCTTTTGGCATTGGTGAGTCACGTGTAGAATTATGTTCCTTTGGTATTGGTGAATCAAAAGTAGTGCCATGTTCCTTTGGCATTGGTGAATCAAGTGTAGTGCCAGGTTCCTTAAGTAACTAGTGGGTCAGGTGCAGAACCTTGTTCCTTTGGTATTGGTGGTCAAGTGTAGAATCCTGTTATTTATGTACTGGTGGGTTAGGTATTGACCCCTGTGGCTTTGGTATTCTTGAGTCAGTTGCAGAACCTTCTTGTCCCTTAGGTAATGGTGGGTTACATGTAAAACCTTGTTCTTAAGTATTAGTGGGTTATGTACAGAACTTTATTACTTTGGTATTGGTGGGTCAGGTGTAGAACTTTGTTACTTTGGTACTTGGTATCTCATGTAAAACCTTATTCCTTAAGCATTAGCAGGTCAGGTGTAGAACCTTTATGCTTAGGTATTACTCAGTCAGGAGCAGAACACAGTTTCACAGGTATAATCAAGTCTTTGCGTAGAAACTTGTTCCTTATGTATTGGTGGATCACATGAAAAACCTTATTCATTGAGTATTGGATGGTCTTTCAGAACTTTGTTCCCTAAGTAAAGGTGAGTCAGATGTAGAACCTTGTGCCTTAGGTACTGGTGGGTCAGGTGTATAAAACCTTGTTCATTTAATATTAGTGAGTTAGGTACAGATCCACATTCCTCAAGTACAAGTGAGCCATGTGTAGAAACTTTGCTCCTTAGTTACTGGTGGGTCATGTGCAGGACCTTGTTCCTTAGGTATTGAATGGTCAGGTGTATAACCTTGTCTCCTTAAGCATGCGAGTTGGGTGTAGATCCTTGTTCCTCAAGTACAGGTGAGCCATATGCAGAACCTTGCTCCTTAGGTATTAATGGGTAAGGTGTAGAGCCTAGATCCTGAAATATTGGAGGGTCATGTGAAGAGCCTTATTCCTAAGGTAAAGGCAAGTCAAGTGTGAAACCTTGTTACTTGGGTATTGATGGGTCTAGTGTAGATACTTATTACTTTTGCACTGGTGGGTCAGGAAAGGAGCGTCATGCATTTAATTTTGCTATGCTATAAAATTCTCATTATCATTCTTGTGTCACTTTCCCTAAAGCTATCTTGAAAAGCAGATGAAATCTCTGAAAAATGTTCTTTCATTTTCCCTAAGATATAAAGATCAATGTTAGTAATGTATAGTTTGTAATTTCATCTTTAAAATGTAACATAGTTTGATTACATTACTTTTCTGTATTTCCAAGTTCACTTTGGTACATTCTAAGGAGATTCTATTGCTCTCATTATGATACTCCTATCTGTTTATGTACACTCACAACAAACCATAGCATAATGATCTAGAGCTTCTAAACTTGATTTTCCAACCATAAAGACAGCATTTTCTTCAAATTTTTTCTAACAAAAGATTCCTTACTCGTCCTAATCTTGGTTGTGAGTGAACTTTACTAGTCCAGAGGTTTTTATCTTTATTGAGTTCCTCTTGATTGCCCGCAGTAGTATAAAGACCTCACATAATAAGACCCAAATGCAAATGTTGGGGGATAAGCCATGACTCCTATGCCTCAACAAGATGTCCACAACATGAAATGCAAGGTGCACATAATTTTTGGCTCAACCATACAAGTGTGAAATATACACGATGCATATTGCAGTTTCAGTGGTAAAAATAAATAATTCAACTGTGATTTCACATACAGTAAACTTGTTTAAATAAGGGAGACCAGAATAGTCCCTTTCAAAAGGTGAGTTGCCATATGGTCTCTTAAACTCCAAGACAAACTCAAATGACATTCTACATGACCATATCAGATTCCTTGATAACAAGAGAAAAAGGCCACTTTGCTGGACTTTTAAAACTTTACAAGTTCTTGAAGGTGATTTCCAACTCATGCTGAACTATGCTTTAGTGGCTTTCTCAGAGCCAATGACCCTGGAGTAATTAGATGAAAAAAATGTCTTCCCTTTAATTGCTCTATTTTTGCAGAAACAGCAGCTTAACCTAAAAATATGTATAAAGAGATAATTACAGAAATAATGAAAGGGGTTTGACTACTATCTTAAGGTTATACTTAAAAAAAATTTCTAAAAAGCCTAAAATCTTCATATACATATGGAACTCAATGTCCTCCTTAAAGTCTCTGGTGGCACTTTCAATACATTATAACAGAATTCAAACAGCAACAGACTACCCAGTCCTAATGAGGCTGTCTGTGATAGTGGAAGAGAACAGAAACTCACTGATTCATATGGTAGGATAAATTATGACTTACAGATTTTTCAAAGAGGAATACCTGTAAACTTATATAGCTAAGGAGAGGCAACTATCATTGTCCTGATACATATTCAAAAATTGCCAGGTGATATATCTTGTGCCATTTCCCTTATAATTAAAACAATCTAAACTTTGAAGCAAAAGATAACTAATTAACCATGAGAGAGCATAATCTTGTCAAAAGAAACTTCTTATGAACAAGCAAGAGCAACAAGTGGGGTCATCCATGACAATAAATATTTGTAAATGGATCCTGTGGATAATCCACAATCTCCAGTAGAACCCTGAATCATACATTCCTCTGATACTTAAGCTATCATGTAAATATGAGGCACATCATTCTCCCAGATAAAAGAGCTTATATAAATGCTTGATTCATGTTGAAAGATTATTCCTAGAAGGATGAAGGTTTAGGAAGTCACTGGATGCTTGTCTCAAGTTAAAAGACTATTCCTATCAGATGAAATTTCAGGAAGAATTAAGTGTCAGGACAAGGTAAACCATACTCCCTGTCCACTAATGTACAACCCTTGCATATCACTTGGTAGGTGCTTCTCACCATTAACCAATCTCCTGCAAAATCAGAATGAAGGCACTTCTAATTAGAGCCAGTTCTCTTTTTTTGATCAGTCAGATCTGAACCATTCAAGTAAAAAGCTGCTTGATGCATTTCTGAGATCTAAGTATCGAACTCCAGAATATTTTGCCTATTTTGGAGACCAACTGGGAAAACACAAACTACTGTTTAGCTATTTCCCAACATGCCCTAACGCAATCCTTGAACTGGTCTTGGTTCTGGAGGTAATCTTTCCTTGTAGCTGGACTTTCACTGACCACCTTTTTCCTATGGAAATTTAAGACATAATAATCAGAGGGTTAACCTTTCTTCTCCACATTAACAAGGCAGTTGTCACTTCTTTGTAAAAAAAAAAGAAAAAAAAAAAAATCCATTTATGGGAAATTATCCATGTGTATGAAACACTTACCAGATGAACTGTAGTCTATAAAACAAGCTCTGCTGAAGTAAAATCCTGACATCACAAATAAAAATATGTTAATACTAGGTCAACAACATTATCAAAGGTTCTTGTATGATAAATATGCCGGTGTTTTATTGACAAGTAGTCTGGTCTAAAGGGCTATAAGTAATCCAGTAAAAAAAACTTGGGGTGTTATGTTAAGCATGAGTGGTATCACCCTGAACTGTCATGTTTACTTGCCTGTCTACAATAGTTCTCAAGAATTTCTCAATCCCATGATTAAAAGAAGATAATAAGTATATGTTTTTATATCAGAATCTCGACTTACAATGAACATTTTCATTGTGGTCATTTGGACCTTTATGTTTTATTTGGTTACTTAAAATCAAAAGATCTAGTAAAACTAAAAGAGAAAAATGCAAAACTTAAATGAAATGTAATAGTAGACTGACCATCATAATATCACAATACAGTTTAAAAAGTAACCATGTTGTGACAACTGACACCAGCTGGGTCTCTAACTGCTGCTAGAGTTCTTTTCATATCTCTCAAAAAGAGACAGTGTGATTACAATTCATGTCTCCAACTGCTGCTAGAGCTCTTTCCATAACTCTCAAAATATGTAAGCGTGATTACAATTCATGTTATGGTACGCCCACTCACAAGAGAATATACCCATCCCTACAATGAATCATAAAATTGTACACCTACTGATAAGAAAATATACCCATCTCTAAAATGATCCATGTCATGGTACACCCCCTGATAAGAGAATACAGCTATCTCTATAATGATTCATGTCATGTTATACCCACTAATAAGAAAATATACTCATCTCTATAATGATTCAAGTCATGGCAAATCTGCTGCTCAGAAAATATACCCATCTCTATGATGCATGTAATGTTGCACCCACTGATAAGAGAATATATCCATCTATATAATGATTCATGTCATGTTACACCGACTGATATGAGAATATACCCATCTCTATAATGATTCATGTTATGGTATATCCAATGATAAGAGAACATAACCATCTCAATAATAACTCAAGACATAGTACATCTACTGAGAGAATATACCCATCTCTATAATGATTTATGTCATAGTGCACCCATAGATCAGAGAACATCAACATCTCTATGATTCAAGTCATGGTACACCCATTGATAAGAGAACATACCCATCTCTATAGTGATTCAAGGTATGGTACATCCAATGATAAGAGAACATACCATCTCTATAATAACTGGAGTCATAGTACATTCATTGATAAAAGAATATACCCATCCCTGTAATCAGAAGGCCTGAAAAAGTATGGATAGCACAAGCCACATACAGTTAAACACAACCACAGTACATTAAACCAGTGTGAGCAAGATGCACATGTCACTGTATATGCACGTCACTGTATATGCAGATGTAAACAAATTTCAATCTCTGAGAATGAGCATCTACTGACCTCATATGAGTAATGATGGTTAAAGGAAGTGAATCATTGTGGATGTAACTCATTTTCTCGGGGAAAATAATGTTTTAAACCTCCAAAAATATGTGCGCTATCTCATTTACTCATGAGGCTCAAATTGTTGTTGAGACAAAAGTATAAAAAATCAAATAATATTGGAAAATCAAATATTGAAACATAAATATCATTCTATCAATGAAATGAATACTAAATGCTCCTGTACTCACCAATGATGACAGGCAGCTGCAGTACAGGTTAGGAATACACGGAAGGGTGGACAAACCAGTGTAGTATGGTTATACACTTACAATTACATAATGGGATTCATCTGATTATCAAACTAATTTTTATGCTACTAACATAAATTACTCATACTGAGGGGGAAAAAGACAAGCTTCACTGCATATCACTTCAGTCTTGTACAGGACATCTTCTGAACCTTTTGGTGCTATGGACATCAATCTACTTTAACATAACAAGATGTTGTGAATGTCAATTTCTACATGCAATTTCCCACCACAAGTAGAATTCTGCAGGCACTGTAGGTTCTGCTGGCAGAAAATGGCTGGCAACCCAAACAAAGGATGAGTCACTGAGTCCCTCAAGGTCTCATTAACCTGCCAGTGACCACAGTGGGTGGTTGTGTGCCTTTTCTACAGACTTCCCATGACTGAGGTGCCCATCCCCACATGAAGTACCTAACACTGTGCCCATGCTGCACCCAAAAGCAACCTTACCTAAGATTAGTCAGTCCAGTAAATGCTGATATATTCCTACACTACAGATATTTTACAATTAATTTCAAAGAAAAATTTTGACTTTTTCTGCATTTAATCATATTAACAAGAAAATCACAAAATACAAGTTTACATAACTTGCATACAAAGGAGTAGTTAATATGGCAGATAATGTTTTGCCTGAACAAGGAATGATAAAGTATCAATTCTTAAGGGAAACAGCTGTTTCTAGGGATTTATTCACCTCTTAATTTTCATACTTTAGGAAAAGAATAATTTTGCTTCTTTTTGCACAAAGAGAGGAGAGGCCAAAAAAAATCAACTCTGAACCATAGGGTTAGTGTTTTCATTTACGGGAAAAATATCAAAATTTTTCTCAGGTGGGTAATGTCTACTGCAGCAAATGTGTGAATTTTTCTTTCAATGTTGGGGGAGGGAAGAGAGCCTGCTGGGGCAGCTGCCCCAACACTGTGTTTAAAGATGCCCTAGACTATCCATCATCAACACAACTGAGTTATTGACATCTCCATGTGCATATAACTATGACAAACTAGTTAGCTTTATTTTTCTTTTAACTCCACAAGAAGTATGTAAGTCATAATGATAGAGGATAATGTTTGTAATAAAATAAATAACTGTGAAAAAAAATTAAGGAGTGATGCAGGTACACAATTTCAGTGTGTGCAAAAACAAAACTGACAAATAAATTAAACTGAACACTGTAGTCTCTCATACTAAGTGACAAGAATTTTTTCTGACATCCATATTCCATAATAGATAATTCTAACTTAAAAAGAATTTATTGTATTGATTTTCACAATATGTTAGCATTCCTAAGATACACTTTCATAATCCAACATTCTTAGTTACCCTAAAAGGTTTCTTTACCTGTCTGATTAACCAAAATTTACCTGTCTGATTAACTAAAGGTTTAGGTGAGAAAGTTACTCCAGCATAAAAGAATACTAGAGAATTAAAGATGCCAAAGATATTTCAAAGTCATTACCATTTGTAAAATAATTGGAAAATTCTAAAAATAAGCTTAATAAAAAAAAATTCATACAAAATGAGATGAATGTGTCTATGATTTGGACATTATAATGAGAAATATGGTTAAACAAGTTATATGAGGAAAATCTGTGTGTGGCATAAATTTCTTGTTAGGAACTTCAGCATTCATAATGAAATGGAAGTATTGGTGGACACATCAGAAAGAGCTACAAAAGGAAGGACAGATGACAAAGCTTTGAAAAGGGTATGTATAATGAAAAGAAAATATGGTACTATGTTGGAAATGATAACGAAGTGCAAGACAGAGTACTGAGATGGTATGGGAGTAAAGAACTAATGTAGATATTAACTTAAACTCTAAAGTGTAAATATTCATGAAGTCAATAAGTACAGATTTGAAGGAAGGTAAAGTGCTTTCTGAAACGAACAGACTTCAGGAGAACATGCGAGATGGTGCTTTCAGGGAATAATCTACAGGGAGATATATGAGATCAAGGTAAAGATATTACCCTGTTGTACACAGGAAAGGCAAATGGGGTAGTGACTGACCTTCACACAGGTAAAATTGCTCTAGCATCATACCACAATACCTGGGAGACAGTCTACATAGTACTGACTGACATGTACAACTGTTGTAGCACCATCCTGCTGTACACTGTAAAAGGCTTAAAGGATACTGAATGACTGACCTTTTAACGGACAAAACTGGTGCAACTGCTGTTATGCCACCCTTCTGTACATTGAAGCCTTTTGAGATACTGGTTAAAAAACTTCAAAGAGGTACAGCTATTGTGAAGCTACTCAGCTATACAACACTGGGGATATAGGATATCAATTGAGTGACTGATTAATCTCAAAACAGTTACAACTGTTGTGAAGCCACTCTGTTGTACATGGGAGAAGACAAATGGGAAACTGAATGATTGACAGACTAACCTTAACGCAGATACAACTGGCGTGAAGCCACTTTGCTGTACATACGGAAGGCATATAGAATATTGACTGACTGACTGACAGACTTTCAATAGATAGTCACTGCAAGGGAAAGTGTTATGTGACTTGGAATGCAGAGGAATTTATGGTATCATAAAAGGAATAACTGGATGAAAAGGTATGGGATAGCAATGTGTCATGAATGGGGATGATTTACAACCTGTGAATGATGCTACAAAGCACAATGTGTCAAGATATGAGAAAAACTTAAGAATCTAAAACATTTTCATGTGCATCACTACAAAAATAAGCAACAGTGAACATAAAAATATTACCCTTTCACAGAAAAAAAAATGCTAAATTTACTGACCTTGTGAATTAGACAGTGATCGAGCTGTTGTGGGGACAGCAAGGTGAAGGGCAGGTACTCCGTTCTTGTTTAGGGCAACCATCATTGGAGGTGCACTTGTTTTTACTTCCTCAGAACTTTCTGTATTATCAAGTCCTTCAGCTGATGGTGAAATGAAAACTGGGAATAATCAATCATATTTGTAATTACAACTATTTTACACCAATAAGTTATGGTCAACAAGCCCTGCAAAGGGGTCTATAAGTATATGAACTAAAAATATTGTCAATCTTTGATAGTACCACTTTGAACATGAAAACAATCAAATCATATCCTTTTACCAATTACTCAAAAACAGTTTAAAAAATATCAACTCTGTACACTAATGTATATATTAATTTACCTGGATGTGCAAGTGTGATTGTAAGAGGCTTAGCACCATTTGGTGCATGGTCTGCTGGCAGCAATTTATAACCCTCTGGTGTGATGACCTGTATAGCTGGCTGACCTAACAGTCCACCTGGAGCACCATTAAGCTGCATCCCACCTGCTACTAACTGTGCAGGTAGATGTATCCCCGTACTTCCCATTATAGGTAAGTGTTCACTGGGTACACTTGTGACTGTTTCCCGTGTTAAAGTTGGAGCAACAGTACTAACATCTGGGGCTGGCCATACATCTTCCTCACTACTGGCAGGATAGGCAGCTGTAGTATAGTGTGGAGAAGCTTGGCGTGAACCCCAGTCCCCACTATGGTGTGGAGATCGGGTTTGAGAAACCAGCTGCTGTGCCCTAGGAGATGCTCTTGAAGAATCAACAATACTGGTTGACAAATTCAGTGGCTGGTTTGGGTCTGAAAAATGGTCTCTTGTGGGCAACAAACCTGCCGTGCTATGACCAGAACCTCCATCTGTTGCAACAGCAGCAAAGTTACTAGACCCTCGTGGTGGATCAGCATGGAGACGAGGGGAAAGTCTACAAGGAGAAGTGATGGAGGAGGCCTGGGTACCAGCATCCCTTGCAGAATCCTCTTCGAGGTCAGGCTGTTCAGAGGCAGTAGTAGTAGACTTTGTTTCTTTGTCACGGTGTTGTTCTAGAGATGCCATATCCGGGAGTAAGGCATTAAAATCAATGTGGTCCCATCGTGCTGATAATTCCTTCTTCAGTGCTGATAACTTTCGTTGATGAGCTATCTTCTCCCTCGCCAATCGCTCCATCTCATGTTCATATTCACGTTCCTTTCTTTTTAAGTTCTAAAAAATAGATGAATATATGTGTAATACAAACACAGAGAACAATAGAGATATAATCTATTGTTGTGCAAAGAAGAGAACTGTAATATCTTAAAATTGCTATATAAGTCTTCCTAATTTAAAATATTTCTCTATTGAATATCAAAAATATTTTCATATTATCCTAGGACCCTTTCTCCAAGGATCCCACCAGCTCTAACACAGCACTTCAATCAGCAGCTATGAAAGCATGGACTCCCTTGAAGGAAGAAGTTTGTTGACAAGACTTTGCTGTTTCATCCAATGACAATGATATAGGCACACTAAAGGTGAATTTTCACTTGCAATGTCACCTCAAGCAGGCAGTCTGATAACCTCTCTCTCTCTCTCTCTCTCATTTTCATACTTGATTGCCATTTCCCATGTTAGCAAGGTACCACCAGGAAAACAGACAAAGAAAGGCCATATCCACTCTCACACACACACACATATACAGCAAACCCTCAATCTGACGGACTAACAGTGGGGAGGGGTGTCCATTAATGCTGAAAGTCTATTAAATCAAATGTAACCTATGGGCCATTTTTTAATGCAATATACAATATACAGTATTACAATACACTGTTGATATGCTTTCTTTTAACTCCTCTGTCATTTGATGCCATTTTGCATTGTAAGGATTGAAAATTATTTAATAAAGTCACAATTCTCTGTATAAAACCTAACTGCACAATAGACTGAGGCAGACTATGACCAAAACAAAGCAAGTAAACTCCATGCTACCAAATTGTGCATGGTGCATCATCTGAGATTTTTTATTTTTTCTTCTTTTGAATTATTATCAATTAATGTACTATTATTTACCTGTTTCATAAAATCCAAAATCCTTTATATCAGTGTCCGTTAAATTAAGGGATTAATGTATACACACATACACAAGCATATATATATATTTATTTATTTATATTCATTTATTATACTTTGTCACTGTCTCCCACGTTAGTGAGGTAGTGCAAGGAAACAGACAAAAGGAAGGCCCAACCCACTCACATACACATATATATACATAAACGCCCACACACACACATATACATACCCATACATTTCAACATATACATACACATATATACATATATACACATGTACATATTCATATATGCTGCCTTCATCCCTTCCTGTAGCCACCCCGCCACACATGAAATGGCATCCCCCTCCCCCCACGCACGCGCGAGGTAGCGCTAGGGAAAGACAACAACGGCCACATTCATTCACACTCAGTCTATAGCTGTCATGTGTAATGCACTGAAATCATGCCGTCAAATGCAAGGCATGTAAATATATTTATACAGGCCAGGCTGGTAAAATTTTAACGGAGAGGTGTTATTGGTACTGTCTCAGTACAGAGATGACCACAAAAATGCAACTGCTAAACACTGTCATGAAAATGATCACCCCATAAATCTTGAAAATCCCATCATTTTATACCCCTCTGCTGACTATGCCACAAGTAACGTTATTGAATCTGTCTTAACTGCTAATACTAAGAACTTTTTAATTAGTCCCCATGCAATTTTAAAGCCCATTCTAGTATTAACCAAATCATTATGAGAGAATTGACAAAACACAAAAACATAAAAAAAGTTCAAGACACATCCAGCTACCCAGGTCAACCACCACCATGTGACCTCCCTTAATCACTCTCCCTTGCAATGGTTATGACCAGACAAAGCAGACAGTGCTTGGTCTATAAAGACTGGTGTTGGAAGGCAGGAATCAAGTAAGATGTTGGGATTTAAATAACTTTAAGTACTGGCACTTGAAGAGGTGGATTGTCTCCTCGAAACATGTCATGCCACATGTACAGAAAAATTACATGTTAATCAAAATTGTATGGACTCCTACTGAAGAGCAATTTCACCTTCATATATCTATTTTCTATTATCATTATTATTATACTTTGTCGCTGTCTTCAGCATTAGCGAGGTAGCGCAAGGAAACAGACGAAAGAATGGCCCAACCCACCCACATACCCATGTATATACATGCACGTCCACACACGCACATATACATACCTATACATTTCAACATATACATATATATACATACATAGACATATACATATATACACATGTACATAATTCATACTTGCTGCCTTTATTCAT